>VNWX01000057.1:0-37035 GCA_009869905.1 Ceratophysella communis
CAAACTGTTTTACATATAACATAAAACCTAACGCATATAACTCTGGTGACGTCAAAATCCAGATTTTATACGTTATATGTTTTATGCTAATTTATATGTCTGTCCAACGCAAACTGTCTAATAATATAAAACGTGGATGTAGTTTGTCCAGGAATCTGCATCTTATAGCGCGCCATGTTCTGTCCCGTCACGTAGAGCGGAAATAGATTGTTGAGATCTCAAAAGTCGTCCATTTTATCGGCTTCATGGTCTGTGCGCACTCAATGCTTTCTTTCGTTTTCCGCAGGTGCTTTTAAATGAAGTTTTTCCAGTCCGTCCAACTGCCTCCAGTGAGCCACGTCCATTATCAGAGCAAGTTAAATCGGAATTCAAGTTAGAAGATGAAATCGTTCAGACGGCTCCCCCACTCGAACAAGTACTCGAAGAGGTCTGCACATTGTTTCACATTTCAGTCAAAAACGAAGCTCAAAAACAAACTTTGGGATTAGGAGATTTCAAAGGCCTATTTTTTTTTAGATTGACACGCTGTTGCGGTCGACGTTGGAGGACAGCGTGGATGACTTGATATTAGTGACGGATGGTCAGCTCCCTCTCCGCCAGTGCCTCCACCCCCAAGCCAATACCAAAGGAATCACTCTGCCCAAATACTACAACTCATTCATAGATCTGAGACGGGAATGCGCCAATCTCTACGGAATCTCGGACTCACTTCCCAACGTCACAAAACGTAGGCAACTCGAGCAACACGCATTTCTCTGTAATTCTGACGCCCCTTACTTCAATGCTTATAAATGATTTCACTGACACTTTAGATTTGAACCTGGAAATCGAAGAATCAGAGCGTCCTGTCGTTGTTGATCAGATGACTGCCCTTGTGCAGCACATGATCCATCAAGGTCCGCCTCCATTTTCTTATCATTTGCTCTCAGGAGTTCTTATCTTTAGTTACATTTATAGGTCTCGTATCTTTTGCCCCTTTTTGAGTTCCGCTTCTTTTCTTAAAAATAGGCCACGTTTTCGAGGAACGTGAATATATTCAGCTTGTTCTTCAACCTGGACTCTGGTAAGCTCCTCAATCATGCAACACCAGTTCAGAAGATTTAAAATGTTCTAGCTCTTCTGAAGACTTGAACTGATTGGTTTGCCCCACAGCTCTCGCAGCGACGAGGTTGACGCTGAAAGCGTTGTTCGAGCCCGTGGACTCCCGTGGCAGTCCTCGGATGCGGATATTGCCACCTTTTTCAGGGGACTTAACATTGCCAAGTAAGGAAAACTACTAGCCAGCAAGCTAGTTTTCAATATCAGCCCATAAGTTAATTTGATGTGCTGTATTGTGACAGAGGCGGTGTGGCCCTATGCTTGAGTCCGCAAGGTCGGCGTAATGGCGAGGCCTTGGTACGTTTCGAAAATCAGGCTTTTCGTGACATGGCTCTGAAGAGACACAAGCACCACATTGGAAACAGATACATTGAAGTTTATCGAGCAGCAGGAGATGACTTTCTAGCCGTGGCTGGAGGTAATTCAGCATTATTTGGCTCAGATCAGATGTGCAATGCAAAGTGGGTACATCTTAGGCTAGCATTACCGTGCCGCGAATTCGAAAGTCAAATGTCAAATGAAAGACTCTATCTTTCTAGCAGAGTAGTGGTGTAAAGAATAGTTTGTAAGTCAATTGCGGTTCATCCAGAAAGACTACACTTAAAATGTCAAATCTGCAGAAAATGTAAAAACTTGATCGTGTACGATAACGCATAGTCGTAAGTCGTGGTGCTGATAAGCGCTCAGTCGGATGTTTGATCTGATAGTAATTAGACGGAGGAGAAGATAAGGCTGATCAGATCAAAAGATCAGGCCATCAATAATGTCTGGCCTTCTCTCGCGTCGTCTTCTTCTCTCGAGGCTGAGATATTTAAATTTGTTGAAGACGAGAGGGTAGCTTAGTTAATTAGTTCAATTTCTGCAGTGGCCGTTTCCAGGCATTTTGCATAATCAATATTAATGTTAGTTTAAGCCCGCTTTTCTCGTGCAAAGGCTTACGTCGTTCAGTGAAACTCATTACTCATGGAAAACAAAGCCACGTAATAAATCTTCATAAGAAATGCTTTATACTGCTGACGGAACTGAGGAGTTTGAACTCAAACACTGCGCCGAGCATTTCGTAATGACTTAAAATGCTTGACTGCATTAGGCGAATGAAGTGACTCCCCAATTTGATGCTCGACTTGCTTACAAACTTGTAATGTAAATATTAGGTATTTTTCTGAAAATAAGGAAAGTAGGTGTGCTATGTACTACTTGAGCTTCAGAAAGGTCATGCATAAGACATTACCAACCGACTGACCCTGTTTCCTTGGCGTCATCGTAATTGAATCAGAAGTTGTGAACGTCTCCTGAAATATCAGAACTGAAATGGGCTGGGGATTAGAGACGCGCTGAGCATGAGAAATCCGAGTCCGAGCTCAGTTTTGAGTCGAGAGACAGAGTGAAAAGAGGTTATCGAATCAACTACTATCAACAACTACTCCCTGGTAATAATAAATATTGGGACCTGAGCAGGCCTTTGATAAGCAGTCCTATCCATGAGCAGGCACTTGTGATTACACAGCAGGGCTGGCTAATCGGACTCAGCCTCCTTTCGAACAGTAGTACATAGTAGCACAGAGTGCAAGGTGCATGTGGACCGCGTCTTTGGGGACCAGTAGTAGCTGCCCTCTCGTCATCCCCTGGCCACGCGGCTTCTCCTTCACTGCACTACTGCCAGTAGTAGTGTCAGTGCAATCCAGTCAGTCAGTAGTCTCTCCTTTAAAGACTCCATGCTGCGTGGCATGCTGTCTCATCCTGGTCTTCTGCAATCCCATCAATAGACAATTGTTCCAGCAATACTAGTTGGCTTCTCATCACCTGGCTGCTACACAGTTTCCGTGCTAGTTAGTTCATTGTTTCCTCGGCACTTCTTCCGCTGGTAAAATGAAAACCAGACCAATTCGGAACTTCTCAATTCTACACTGTAAACGCACGATAGACCATTTTGCTGTTTTCGCTCATCGAATGCCGACTGCGGACTAATTCTTTCCATTTGTTTTTGTGTTGACAGGGAGTAACAATGAAGCCCAAGCTTTTCTGACCAAGGGTGGACAAGTTATTATACGTATGAGAGGCCTGCCCTATGATTGTACTAACAAACAAGTCGTAAGTCATGGTCATGAGTCCGAAAATTTAACTCTGCATTCATTTCGTGTTCTTATCTTTAGCTCAGTTAATTAAATGACCGTTTGCCGTTTCAGGTTGATTTTTTCCGTGGGAGTAGTGGGAACACTAGCTCGGCTGCGAGCACGTCAGGCGCTGAAGGTGAAGAGCCTGAGGGGAACGAAACGCCTACTGCCCGGCCTTTGGAAGTCTTGGACGGAGAAGGCGGTGTCCTGTTCGTGCGTCGTCCCGACGGACGGGCAACGGGAGATGCCTTCGTTCTGTTCGCCGAAGAGGCGGATGCTCCCGCAGCACTGGCCAAGCACAGACAATCCATTGGGAGCAGATATATTGAGCTCTTTCGATCCACTACTGCGGAAGTTCAACAGGTAAGAACGGGCATAATTTTGACCTCCTGTGCATGTGCACCACGTAAACCTCTGGAACGCACCTGTTACACATCCTCCATTGAAAACAATAACAGGCTCCTAATTCTAATAAGAAGCAAAAATATGTTCGAGTGACGCGAGACCAGGCTGCAGTACAAGAGCTGTGCTTTTACTTCGCACACATTTACAGTTTTATAGTCCATTGTCTATTGAACAAGTGTGCACTTCAAGCATACAAACTCAAAGGCAAAGAAAGTGAGCTCATGTTGACAAGTAGCAGGGCACTGTTAGGTGAGCACTGTTCTCAGCTTCCCAATTGTTTAGACAAGCCCCTTCTCGGTTTGCACTTGCTGTTCCTGGATCCACCAAGTCTGCCTCGCTCACTGGCTTGGCTATCAGCCATCCGCAAAATGTAAACACAGATTATAGAAACATTTCCTAACAATAGACACTTGAGAACATTGAGAACTACCTATGCAATGCACATCCTATTTTCAGCAATACTTATTTTCTCATATCAGCGCATTGTAAATGACAAGGCAGACGTAAGGCGATTTTCTGCCTACTTTCGCAAAGCAGATGCAAACTAACGGAAAGATTTGTTGCGGCCAACCACGCCGTCAGCAAATTCCAAACACATTTTCCGCAGCTTTGTGCTAGCGGCCTCCTTGCAATGGAACTGCAATACAGAAAATGGAACGATGACTCAAATAAGACTCGATCCTTAGCAGGCGTTACTATAACTGACTTTGATTGCAGGTGCTAAATCGTTGTTTGGAGTCACTGAAGCTGGATTCTCCAATTCCTCAACTGAACTCTCCACAACAGCTCCAAGCTTCTCCGCCGCAGCAGCAGCAGCAGCCACCCATTCCTCAGCACATGATCACGGCAGGGACACGGAAAGACTGTGTCCGTCTGCGTGGACTTCCGTATGAAGCTCAAGTGGAGCACATTCTTGAATTCTTGGGAGACCATGCTAAGAATATTGTCTACCAAGGCGTGCACATGGTCTACAATGCACAGGTACGCATTTCGTCTTTTCTCGCTTTGGGATTCGCTGGTGGAAGCTGCTTGGACGAGTTGTCGGTTGGGCGGACGGTCGCGGAAGCATCAGGGCTTTGGTTATTCTAATACTGAGGCTTTTCAGGGTCAGCCGAGCGGCGAAGCGTTTATTCAGATGGACAGCGAAGCCTCAGCTTTCACGACGGCCTCTTCCAAGCACCACCGCTACATGATGTACTTTAAGAAGCAGCGCTACATCGAGGTCTTTCAGTGCAGCGGAGAAGACATGAACTGCGTTCTGACGGGAGCGCTGTCACCCAAGCCGCCGTCTGCCGCTCCTGGTATGTTATCGCCCGTTGCGGCTTCCACTGCTACTCCACTCATGCCGTTCCAACAGCCCCGATTTCCTTTTCCCATCATTCCGGGTTTGCTGGGGTCGCCGCCGGGAGGGCCGATGCTGGGCCCGATGGGTCCGCACGGGGGGCCTTTGGGCTTGATGGGTCCGAGGGGGCTTCCTCCGCAGGGCCTCTTTGGGATTAACCCCGAGCTGAGTCGGTTACTTCATCAGGCTGGCTTGGGGAACTCTGGCTTGTGTGGTGGTTTCGGGGGGTTAGTGAACGGGCCCGGTCCCGGTCTCGGTCCCAGTCCTCTCTTCTTCCCGCATCCCGCTCCCTTCCAGCCCGGGTCGAAGCGCTCGTTCAACGAAGCCTTCGAGGACCCCCCGCTCATGCCCAAGCGTTTTTACTACTACCCATGAGTTGTTCTAATTCAATTGTTGTGCAATCATTAATCAATTTAGAACTAGTAAATCAATTATTATTGTTTGGTTATCGGTGGAGTTGTGTGTCATTATTCTTGGCTTTCTTTGTGTTTACTTTCGTTGCTGGCGGGAGTTCTCTGCGATCTCGGCTGGTCCTTGCACCAACTTAATTCGCCTGCATCCTCTGGTGGTAACTCTCGCCTCCTCCCTACTTGGTTGGTATTTCAAACCAGTCTACCTATTGTGCTCGGTTTAGTTTTGGAGCAAACGTTTTTTTCTCAGTAGATTTTAGCTTTAAAATTTGGTGGGGTTTGCTCGTTGCTTAATTCCAATCCGGTGAGTTGACGACATATTTTTTTTTTTGCTTCTTTTGTTTTCATTCACTTTGATTTGGTAGAATGTACGTTCAGGGTGCTTGGGCTGGAGCGGACTTCCCGTTAATCTTGACTTTGTTTCGCTATCCAGGCATTTTACAGTACGGTCATGTTTATCCGACGCTCATCCCAGCGCCTGTTCCTGCTCAACATGCCCGACCCTACTATCTCACGTACTGGCCTTCCTTCAACTCACAACCCATTCCGTCGAATCTAACTTCCAACTACAACTATCATCTCAACACGACTCATGTGAGTGAGCACGACAGTTCTTAATATGTACTAGCTTGTATATCGGAATTATGCTACTTGAACTCAACTGTGGACTCGTTGGAATTTCAGGTGAATTTGGACTGCGTGGGGAGCGGAGGTGCTGGACTTGGGAAACCGCTCCTGGCAATGACTGACAATGTCCAGCATCAGCATCTGCTCACGCACCATCCTACTCCGCGATACGTCGCTGCTCAGTGCACGTCCAACTACGAGTTCGACCGAGGCCTGGACAAGCACCACCACGCCCACCACTCCCACCACCACCACCGTCCTCCCGCCCACCACGGAGCCCCGAACAAGAACTACATGGAACTGGGACTCTTCATCGCTTGAACAAGGCAGAGAGAGTGCTCGAAAGTCGGCTCACGACCCGAACTGTTTCCATAAAACTCTGATTGCATTTTAAGGATTTTGATCGTGTGACGTTATTTAATTTGAAACTGAGACTAGTTGTTTTTAGTAAATTATGACCAAAGAACATGTTTTATACTTGAGACTCTTTTTAGTCTGTAAATTATTCGTAGTCAGCAAAATCGCAATAAAAGAACTTCTACATAGTTGTTGTCAACTAATGACTCCGGCTTTCACAATCACAAGAAGGTGGGCTTGCCTGGCTTAGTTTGTTTCTATTTCCTGGTATAAATATTTCGTATGCTTCGGGTTGAACCTTATAATGAACTCGGTGTAATTGCATATAAGGGAGTTAAGATTCCATCTGCTTTGGACTGTCGTACCCACCAGACAGACATGAAACATGCACGAGATAATGGTAACCGCATTCAGAGAAAATGTTCATGTGACTTCGTCCTCGAGCTCATTAATTCTCGTTTCAATTATTAATGGACTCGGAAATAACCGTCGATATTTCTGAGTTCGCTTACCTACTCTTTAGTCAAACTACGTCGTCTGGAATTTCCAAGTCCAGTTTGTATCTAACCTACGGTCTGTGACAGAAGACAGAACCGAAGCTCCTTTCACCTAGCCTCGTCGTCCGAGTCCGTCTCACTACTGCTTTAAGGAACTTCTAGCCAGCGCTTCATTTTGCAGTTCAAACCATAAACAGTCATTCTTTTAGTTGGAGCATCTTGTATTGTCTGTCGTGTTGAATATTGTATCTCTGCATCGTTTCATCGTCTACTGAGAACCAGCCCTACTCAATTGTTGCCGAAGATCTGTATAGAGATCGAGAAATGCTTGCAGATTTCGACTTGGATGCGGATGTGGACGTGGGAAGCCCAGCCTCAGTCCAAACTTCCCAGAAATCGGAGACTTTCTCAGGTAGGTCCTTGGTTCCATGTTCTATGTATGTCCTGGTTCTGAATTTCTGAATCCGGTTAACTCCGGCTCAATCCACTTCTCCTCATCAAGACTTTCTTCTTCCGAGCTCTTGCAATCGGATCTGTCTGTACATGCATGCTTTCCATGTCGAGTACCACTATCGACCCTCTTCCCATTTCAGAAAAAAATAAGCTCCCAAAACTTTTCTACCTACTTTCCAGACAGAGAGCAGAATAACTTTGTTTAGAAAATGTTTCAGTCACTCTCTCTTCAGGGAAAAGCCCGTTAGGGTTACGACGACTACGACCACTAATTGCCACCGTCTGAGAAACTCGGGGTTTTATCCAAAACTTTCAAACTACATCGTCGACACCCACAAAAAATTGAAGTTTTATTCTGCTTGTTCATATCATGCTTTGTTCTGCTCATAATGTAGAGTTCTTAAGTAGAGGGAACTTAAGGCCTACTTTCTAAAAATGGATTCATTTCTTCCCAAATTCTGAATACCTGATTTATTTATTGTTTGAACATGTTAGCCAGCGTAAGCTATGCGCTATGCCGCCATGTAAATCCAATCAGATGAATAGCAAACAAACTAGCCTTCACAGGACCATAAGTCAACATAAAATAATTGGCTTAAAACTTCAGTGTTTGTTAAAGGAAGAGGAACAACTTGCTGTGTAGGTAGCCAACATAACGCTACTGGTACCCACTACTGCCGAGTTATGCGAACAGAGACATTCGGGCGCACGGAAACTCTATGCAACAAAAAAAAAGTAGAATGGATGTTATCATTAAAAGCCTATATTTAAGTTGTCCTATAACCCTTGGCTCAGTTTATTTAGGCAGCACATCAGAATGCGCAACTAAAGATAATATAAATATCTGAATTCGAGGAAATTCAATGAATTCATAATGTATTTACAGTGCTGTTTGGCCTCATTCGTATTATGCACTCGACTCGACCGTCATCGTTTACCTTTCTTTTCATTTAGGATACATGAATTATGAAACAGGCGTGGTAGTTCCTTGTTCTGATTACGAAATAGTAACGGAAGACATTAAAGTAATCCGCTTTAAATGCACACAGAAAAATTATTGATTGCTTTCCGCAGCAAAAAAGGAGTCAAATACCTACTGTTTTCTGTGCGCTATGCCATGGCATGCATTAACTTCGAGTTGAGCTTGAGAGCCATGCTTTCTTATCGGCATTCCATGCAGGAATACTGCCGCTCTATCTAGCATAATAAATTGCATATGCCAGAGCCGAATCTTTGATCAATGGTTATTAGTTAAATGGAGACTGGCAGAGCCAGGCCAGGCAGGTTGCTACGTTGTGCAGTCCTGACTTTCTCCGTGGTTTGCTGAAGCAAGTGAGTGAGGCTCGAGCGAGACGAGAGACAAGGCAACACGTGCTGTGAAAGTAAACACTTTCACAGCTTCTTCAGTCCGTCTCAGTCGTCACTCACGAAGGCCTTACTTAGCATTTCTCCGAAAGCCTAACTAGCCTTTAGTTCTGTTCTGTGTTTCGCTAAATGTACTTGTCGCCACCGAGCAGCTCGCTACTCACGTCGTCTGCCGGCTCGTCAAACTACTTTGACTGCTCCGAGTACTTATCCATGGACAAGTCCTCCATCTACGGATCAATACGAACTGCAGACATTGACTTCGACCTAAGCCCTTGCCTTGAAGGTAACTCCTGTGCCTGTCTCTTCATTCCACTCTCATTTAAGTAGAACAACCTGAGTCAATTCAGGAAATTGCCCCGCTCGTCTCGTAATCTGCTTTGACGTAGTTAAGTTAGTGCTTCTCCTTCTGAGAACTCTGAATATTTAAAGAAGCTTCAAATATTGAAACGCATCGTTTATGTCTCCATCGAAGCATACTAAATAAACAGGCGAAAATATGAAAGATAAATGTCAGGCCTATCTTTTTGGGTTGAGTTTGTCAAGGAATTGAGTGAATAGCTCCTTGTAAGAATTGCAGAGTAGGTGGGTGGTGGGTCTCTGGGAAGGTGCTAATAATAGTCTGGAGCACGGGGTCTGTTCCAATGAATCATGTTAATTATGACGGCAGGGTGCGGGCTGCATCGCGGATGAGAAAAGTGATTATTTCATGTGCCCCATGGATTACACATTATACACATCTGACTTTCCATGCCAAAATCTATATTTGGCAACTCGCCAAAAAGCAGTTCGAGAAAAAGAAGGCAGAAACAAGCGCATGGCAAGGAGGGCCAACTCCCGTGTCAATCGATCTCGGGCACAAGTACCAGCAGAACGGGCAGACTGGAATAAAAACAGAGGCTGACGCCTGCTCGGACTTGCTTGGGAGTTGGCTTCTTGGGTTCCGCGGCCAAGCCCACACACCCTCTTTGACAGGCGGACGAGACAGTGAAAGTCCCAGAGCGATGTGACACCTCTCTCGGGCATGTCGCGAGAAGGGCTGACCGAGGGCGAGGTCGTCCTAGACGTCGACCTCACGCTCCCCTACGACCCTCCGGGCAACGGTGCTAAGCGCGGGGCGGGCTCCAGGTCCGACGGCAGTGGGTCCAGCGAAGGTACGCCCATCAGCCCCTCTCTCCGTTCTGCGTCTCATCCCGCTTTCTCTTTTCAGATGAAGGAGGCACTCTGGATGAGCAGCCGAGTGCCGAGTCTTCGAAGAAGCAGCCCCAGCAAACGCTCGGACTTCAAGAGTCAGATAGAAATGCTAGTTATGCCAAAAATTTATACCTTTACTCGGTACGTCCATCCAGCAAATAATATTTATGCTAATTTCTGACTGGTAGTAATCTTAGAACAATAGTATTGAATATTTTGACGTGTGATCACAGGAGACGGCGGAAGACACGGATCGGATCCTGCTTCCGCACATTCTCCATTCCTTAGCCAATTATAGTAATACCATTCCGCCGCCTAACCCCGATGCCGGGCCTGCGAGCGACACGACTCAGCCCGTGGCCCCGACCAGTGCAAACATGGGCACAATCATCGGCGTGTTCTTGCCTTGCATCCAGAACATCTTCGGTGTCATTCTCTTCATTCGATTGTCATGGCTCGTCGGGACGGCAGGAGTTCTCGTCGCTTTCACCATTGTCTTCATGTGCTGCTGTGTTGTAAGCAAGCCCTCCCCTTCGATGTAAGCGTTAAGTCAATGTCTCAAGGTCTAATTTCTGCTGCGTGCTTGCAGACAATGCTCACAGCCATCAGTATGTCGGCTATTGCGACGAATGGAGTCGTGCCCGGTGGTGGGTCTTATTTCATGATAAGTCGCTCCCTCGGGCCCGAGTTCGGAGGAGCCGTCGGGATCTTGTTCTACATTGGAACCACGCTCGCTGGTGCTATGTACATTGTCGGAGCTGTGGAAATACTCATCGTAAGTCCTCTCCCCCCTTCCTGCCTCGTTTCCTACTTCGACTTAATTTGTTGACATTTGACATATTATTTTAGCAATACATGGCTCCCGGAATCTCGTTATTCGGCTCAATCAAAATCCCGGAGAACATGTACAACAACTACCGCGTGTACGGAACCATTCTGCTACTCTTGATCGGAACGATCGTCTACGTGGGCGTCGCGTTTGTCAACAAGTTCGCGTCCGTGGCTCTTGGCTGTGTTTTGCTCTCAATACTCGCCGTCTACGTCGGGATCTTCTTCAACTTCAACGGATCTGACAAACTCGAGTAAGTTGCCAACTCTTGTGCTTCTTCCGCTTCGTCTTAGCGTAAGCAAGTGTGTAGCTCGCATGGAGGCAGCTTGAGTGAACGTCTGTTCGTGTGCTAGGATGTGTCGTTTGGGGGCTCGGCTGTTGCAGCAGACGAACTGCACCAAGGCCGTCGGCTCTCCGCTGTGGATGACATACTGCAAGCAGGAGTTCGGGATGCCGCCCTCCATGCTCGATACCTGTGACCCCTACTTCAATGTTCATGACGTCCAGCGTGTTGTCGGGATTAAGGGCCTAGCCTCGGGTGTCTTTCATCAGAATATCTACCCTTCTTTCATGACTGAAGTGAGACCCGCATCACAGTAGACAATTACTTGCTGTGGTAGCCAAAGTAGACTAATCACGCCTCTGACACTCTGACCCTCCAGGGCCAAATCATCTCGAATACGCAAGCCGAGTCGGACATCACGCCCAGCGTGAGCACGAACAACGGAACTGAGACGCGCGAGAACTACAACCAGGTCATCATCGACATCACCACCTCCTTCACCATCCTGGTCGGCATTTTCTTTCCCAGCGTGACCGGAATCATGGCTGGCTCGAATCGGAGCGGAGACTTGCGCGATGCGCAGAAGTCCATTCCGATCGGAACGATTGGAGCAATTCTGACCACGAGCACGGTCTACCTCTCGGCCGTCATGCTCTTCGCTGGAACGGTCGATAATCTCCTGCTCAGAGACAAGTAAGCTCTGTCGGCTTATGGATTACAGATTATGCCGTCAAGTTTGGCTTGAGATTAAGCAAGGCTCATTGCCTTGATGATAGGTTTGGACAGAGCATCGGAGGTCGCTTGGTGGTTGCGAACATCGCCTGGCCGAATGAGTGGGTCATTCTGATTGGCTCCTTCTTGTCGACGATTGGGGCGGGTCTGCAGAGCCTCACGGGGGCGCCCAGGCTACTGCAAGCCATTGCTCGGGACAACATCATTCCGTTCCTGCAGCCCTTCGCCGTGTCCAGCTCGCGCGGAGAACCAACGCGGGCATTGGTCCTCACTTTATGTAAGTCACGCGCTTTCACCGACTTTCTCCTGATCTTCATGCACTGAGTTTGAAAATCCGATCAATTACCTGAACTCGTACGTGGCATTTCAATCGATATTTGCTCTTACTTTCACGGCTTTGGGGAAGAACAAGATAAAACTTTTAATGAAATCTCTGGTGTTGGCCTTTTCTGCTTTGTTCATCCCAAGCCGAATACGAGTACCATTCGTAGACATGTCTAGAGCAATGGCCTTCCCATCCAAAGACGACTGTGCTGTGTAAACTCTTAAGTAGACTTTTCCTTTGTGTAGGCATCTGTCAATGTGGCGTGTTGCTGGGGAACGTGGACTACTTGGCTCCACTGCTCTCCATGTTTTTCCTGATGTGCTATGGATTTGTGAACTTGGCCTGTGCCCTTCAGACTTTGCTGAAGACTCCGAACTGGCGACCGCGCTTCAAGTTTTACCACTGGACCCTGTCCTTCACCGGCCTCTCTCTCTGCATAATGGTCATGTTCATGACTTCCGTTCTCTACGCCATCCTGGCCATGATTCTCGCAGGCTGTATCTACAAGTATATCGAGTACAGAGGGTAAGCAAACAATAATTCCTACTTCATGCACAACAGTCGCTTCGCATGGTCTGACCTCTGACCCTTTCAGTGCCGAGAAAGAATGGGGAGACGGAATCCGGGGCTTGGCTCTGAGCGCCGCTCGTTTCAGCCTCCTTCGCCTGGAAGAAGGTCCACCTCACACGAAGAACTGGCGTCCTCAAATCCTGATTCTGGCAAAACTGAACTCGGAACTGGTCCCAAGGCAGCGGAAGCTGTTCACGCTCTGCTCACAGCTCAAGGCGGGCAAGGGACTCACCATGGCCGTGGCCGTGCTCGAAGGCGAGTACGGAAAGAAGATCGGAGAAGTCGGCGCGGCCAAGAACAGTCTCAGAAACACAATGGAAGAGGAGAAAGTCAAGGGCTTCACGGATGTTCTTGTCTGCCCCGAAGTCGGCGTTGGGATTCAGGCTGTGTGAGTAGCAGCTCTACTTTGACCCTTGACTGGCATTGAGGTCAATTTCTGATTCCGGTTGTTACCTGAGCAGAATCCAGACGAGTGGCTTGGGCGGACTGAAGCCGAACACGGTCATGTTGGGCTGGCCCAGCAACTGGAGAAATGGAGATGCTCGCAACTTTCTCCAGGCAATAAAGGCAGTTGCTGTGGGCCGCATGGCTCTGCTCGTTCCGAAGGGAACCCAATTCTTCCCCGACTCTCTGGACCGTGTCTCTGGGGCTATTGACATTTGGTATGAACACCCTCATTCTCCAAAGTTCTTAGATTGATTCGTGAGCGTAGTCGTAGACTAGAAAGAGGCTTCTATTTCCTGACGCAGGTGGATTGTTCACGACGGGGGATTGCTGATGCTGTTGCCGTTTTTGCTGAAGCAACATCGGACTTGGAAGTCGTGCAAGCTCCGGATCTTCACAGTCGCTCAGATGGAAGACAACTCGATTCAAATGAAAAAGGATCTCAAAGCATTCCTCTACGCTCTCCGCATTGACGCTGAAGTCGAAGTCGTCGAAATGGTGCGGAACGTCTTTGGAACGACCTGTCTATTTGATGAGTTCAAAAATTTTAAAGGCATTTCTTGGCTTTTAGATGACCTCGGACATTAGTGCATACACGTATGAGAGGACTTTGATGATGGAACAGCGGAACCAGATGCTGAAGGAGCTCAACCTGAACAAGAAGCGGCGACGATCTCTCGTCGAGGAACTCGTCCATGGGGAACAACATGATGAGAAATTGCCACTGGTAAATGAGCCAATCTATTTCTGCCGTTTTGCTACCACAACAACTCAAACAAAAACTCAAATTTCAGGTCACGATAAGTGATTTGCCGAGCATTGACGGCGGACAAGTGCAGACGTCTCCGCGGACCTCCAAAGTTCGGTTCAAGGTTGAGAACTTGTCGCGTGAAGCGAGTCTCGAGTCCGAGTCGAGTTCCGAGCGTTCGAAAGAAGACAAAGTCAACTCCATCTCGACGCCGACGAACAATGCGAATAATAAAGAAAAAATACTCGACATCAAACCGTGAGTTTTTCTGATGGAAGTCTGGTGACTTGTCGGTTCAAGCTATTTAATAGCATGCTTTTTATTTTCAGGGACGAGGAGAATGTGCGTCGGATGCACACGGCTGTGAAATTGAATGAGGTCATTGTGAACAAGTCGCATGATGCTAAGCTAGTTATAATTAACTTGCCCCCACCTCCAAGGGCCCTCTCGGGATCCGACGGAGAAGCCAACTGTAAGTTGAGCCTCCTACTGAAAACGCCATCTTAGCAAGTGCATAAGCTCGTTTTTAAATTGAAATTTAATGAATTTTTGTTAGACATGGAATTCCTGGAAGTGTTGACGGAAGGCTTGGATCGAACGTTGATGGTTCGCGGCGGTGGTCGAGAAGTCATTACCATTTACTCATAAAACATTCCGGTTGCTCCTTGACATGAAAGAAGGAGTAGGTACTTTGTGCTAGTCAACACTTACCTCTAACTAAATACTTAACCAAGCAACGTGTCAGTATTATACTACTTACTCAAGTACTACATACTAAATAAGCTCTCCTCAACTCTTTTTCTAACAGTAGTTAACACGTCGTCTAATTAACAAAACCTATTTGCTCATTGACAAGCTCGAAGCTCTGGAGAGAGAGCTTGTTCAAACCATAATTACTTAACTTAGTCACCAGGCTCTCCACCTGCTGTGCTTCCCTGTCTCAGAACTACAAGAAACTAAAAAGACCTTTACCATACAAAACCTCCTAAGCATTTACAAACCTAATTGCCAAACCTTTAAGACAAAAACCTAATCAACAAATAAACAAGAACATATAGAGTTAATCAATAAAAAATGCTCCAGTTTTAGTCATTCCAAACAAGAGTCGTCGTCGCCTTCTCATTGAATGAATGGAAACACGCATGATTTGAATATAACTGTAGTTATTTTTTTAAATCTAAAAAGCCCGACTTTATTTCTCCCTTTGGTTCATGGTTCACAGTTAGTTTATTTTAATAATGCTTGAACTACAAACAAATGTTTCGTTTTCGTGGTTGTGTGTCTGTGTAACAACAGACTCATATTGGAGTGGTCCCAGCTGGTCAACGCGAAGTCAGAGCCAATTCACCTCCCTGCTTCCGAATACGTGCTAACTCCTTCTACAGAGCAAACGGAGTCTTCTATGTCCTCAATGTTCACTCGGAATGAGCGCTGCTGACGACGGAGGGCCTTCTCACGACTACCACGCTTCTGTCAAACACAAACATATTAACAGTATCAGATATCTGTTTGTGTTGGGAAGGAATTTCGATTTCTGGAAATATTTGATCCGTCCTTAGGCTTTTACCTGCAGTGAGAATCTGCGATGAGTCGGCTTTCTCCCACCGCGTCTCTTGCTAATGTGAGGATTGTCCTTCCGCATCGTCTTATTACGTAGCAACTCACACTGGGTATACACTCTCTTCAACTCCGTCTACAAATTAAAATACTCAGCAATTCCGACCAGAATAACAGCGAGCCATGAGCGAATTCGACTTCTAACGCCGGTAATCCTATTCCGGTCTCTATAGCCAGCGAGCCTAAAATTTCTCCTGTCAAAATGAATATGGTTTTCCAGCTCACCCGAATATCCGAGATTTCCATTTCATCCAAGTTAATTTCTGGTAAATCTCCATTATAGTCCAGCGTGACCCTTGAAGTGACCTTCCTCGCCTTCTTGTCTCTCATGACGTATAGAATCTGAAATACATAGTTGTCAATACGTTATGCGCTTCACTTTTAAAAGGTGGTGGGTTGTGCTCGACGAACCTTGGACCAAACAGCAATGGCTACGGTGGTAAGGTTGATGCCGAATTCCTTGGCATAGAAGCTCCAGATGCCGAGATGAAGTCCGGCAAAGTACTGGAGTGCGATGGAAATGACGACGTTGGCACAGGCCAGGAGCTCGAGGACACAGCAGAGCGTGAGCAGGAGCTTTTCATTGTAGTTGGTGGAGGAGTTGCGGATATGCCAGGCCATGTTGATGGCAAAGAGCAAGTAGCCCATTTCGCCCAGCTCGCAGATGCTGGACCAGGGCGACGTGCTGCGCCAGGAAGGAAACGTCAGGCTGTAGCTCAGAACGTAAAATAAGATTATGCTCAGGATGCCAGACAAGTAGCGGAGAAGGTCCTTTTCTCGAACTATCCAGCGATGGGCTTTCCGTGTCCGGAACTCAACTAAGTATCTGCAGAATCAATAAGCAATCAAACTAGAGATTCGTCCCAGCACTGAGTCTCACTTCAAGTTGTCCAAAGACGTGCCTATATATTTTGAGTACGATTCCGCCGTAAGTAAAGCCGAATCCGAGCTCCTTCGTCCAAGGGATGAGTATTGAAGTTGGCATCAAGCAGCGGAGTATTAAGCAAGAGTACGTGCAGGACGAACCAATGATAATTGATCCAAGCAGTGGCGTCATCGACGTCGATAGCACCTGCAACACAGCACAGCAGCGCTCGTCTACAGACAGATATCTGAAATCTGGGAATGAACCCGAATGAACATAACTACGGGCGTACTTTGCTCTTTCGCTCGACCCATAGCCAAATGAGCGTGATGGTGTTGAGACCCAGTCCAACGGCGCAAGAAATAAGGACGAGCGTGTCTGTGGCGGACGTCCCGCAGCTTGAGTACAAAATGCAGGTGGGCAGATGCGGAGGGAGATTGGTCGTCAGGGTGCTCAGCAGCAGGCGGTAGCAGTAACGTACTTCCTGGCCACTATCCGACCTGTTCAAACCAACAACGCTTTTACTCTGAAACCAATCCGAAAATCCAGGAGAGAACTTTCGTTTTCCCCAACCAAAGAAAGTAAAAAAATCCAAGAACAGTACTGGCTCTTACCTAGGCTCACTGATGTATTCTACAAATGTTTGGCTAGGGTCCACAGTGAATCCGCCGTGGAGCAGAGGCGGCTCGACGCCTGGTCGCATTGTGAGCCTCCTGCCATGTCGCCCTGTGCTCCCGCCCCTGTCCACGAGATACAGGTCTCCAGCCGTGTAGAGTCCGCAGCTGTCCAAGTCCTCTTCCAAGCTGAGGAGAATATCACAGAAGCTCGAGACGAGGCTAGTCGCGTTGTTCGTCCGCCCGATCGAGTAGACGACGCTCAGCTTGAGCACCTGCTTCAAATTCGGATACAGAGTCTCCACGCTCGTGTCCAGCCCCCCACTGCTGGCCAGCACGACGGGGATACTGAGGAATACTAGGAGGAACATGCTCAGGGGAAGTGACACTAACTGAGCATGATGGGGGCACTGGGGCGTTTGGCTGGAAGGCCTAATCGCGACTGTGACCACGGCTGCCCACGGCAGTGACGAAGAATGTGTGGAACTGGGCCGAGCTGTTTAGTGCTTTTGGCCTGACCTTGGCGCAGGGCCATAGTCGTTGGGGACCCATCCTTGTCAAGCGCAGCGGAGGACAGAGCAGATTCTCCTGCAGAAACCTCTGCTTGGGGATCAATATTCATGCTCGGTGAAAGTCGGCATCATCGGCTCCAGAGTGAAAGCCTGCTTTCTCCCGTCTCCGGGCGTTGGGTGTACTACGTCGTTACCCGCTCTGTCTTATCTCCTTCAGCAGCTGCATCCCCACGACCAGACTACACACCCTGTTCTTTGTACTCTCGCTCGACTCATCCTTAGGTCGTCACACTCGCCCAAGACTCCGAACAAGATCCCAGGTGCAAGCACATTGATTCTAGCCTAGCCCTTGTTTTCCAAGAGTCAAACAAGGGGCATTCAGTCAATATAAACTCATGCATAGCATATCCAGCATCCAGCCTCTTGAATGCTCTTTGCTTTAGGCGGATCATTTGCAATTTTCAATGAATTAATTTTGAAAACTACCCGTTTGTCTCGTCATGGGCTCATCAAATTTAAAACACGGTCGAACTTTCAGTCCCGTTTACAGGGTCCAACATTGCATTATATTTACGCCTTATCTTTAGTCGTACTATGTATATCGACGAATATAAAAAAGTAAATCTTATTTCAATGCAGATCTAACATCTAACGGTAGCATTCACGTTTAGATTCGTTCAAAAACCGCTGCACAGCGCAAAGTAGAGAGACAGACGCGTCTCGGGACGGAACTAAACTTCTCTCGCTCGCTCTCTGATTCTAATCACTGCAGCTGTTTCTCGTTTTAGTTTCGCGAAGAGTGAACGAATCTTCAAGCACATACATGGTACCGCTGGATCCGCAATGAGCCCAGCTTTAACTTGGTCTATGCCACGTGTTTTTATAATTTTTGGAGCCTATGCATCCGACTCTCCAAGCAGGAAATGCGTTTCTTTCTCTGTGTCGCTCTGCTAAGCGGTTATTTCTGAACGAATGGAAGTGAGAATACCGCTAGATCCGCATTGAAATAAACTTTAAGGTATACAGCCTGACCACGTGGGACATGGCGGTATCGGTACATGAGATGTCAATGCTGCAATGTGACTTGTGAGATCTCCTGTAGATCAACTATAAATCTAAAGCCTTTATTTTTAAAGCTTATTCCGTAAAAGTAGCATAGGTTTTTGTTAGCTTAAAAATTAATTTGTAATTTTATTATCTCAGAATGTCCATTACAGAATACAGAATACTGGTCGTGAGGCTGCTTTTGAGGCCTAGACCCATGAGCCGAGAACGATGGAGAGAAAGTCCTCGTAAGAAATGGTAATGATCCCTTGTTGCTGCACGTCCTTTCCCCGGAAGCCATCAGTAAATTTTTGAATGAGAATGCATGCAGTAATGAAGTTGTCCACAGCCAAACCAGCACCATTACGATCTCCAAATCTGAAAGTATCACATAGCCCAACCAACACAGCACTTAGTACCTACTACAGTTTTTTAAATAGATCCCTCGATTCAAAGACCGTAGAATGCATTAAGAATTACTTGGTTGCAAGAAGCTGAATGAATTGAGGACTGAATCGGTATCCCATTGTTTGAAGAGCTTGTGCAAATTCGTTGGAGTCAATATACCCACTCCCGTTCTTGTCGTAGGATCGGAAGGCTGCTAACCACTGATTCACATAGTTGTACAACTGAGCAAAGCCATGGACATCGATGGAACCTTGTCCGCCATCAAACATTCCTGGAATTTGAAAACAATTGCAATGTAGCTTAATTTAGTCATTAATTTTTTTATTCTCATTTTACATTCCATCCATTGCCGTTCACCCTCGAAGTCTCGCAACCAGACCAGACATTGGATTTATATTTTTCTACTGGAATGGCATATCATAATAAGATGATGCGGAAAAGAGGAGGAACTGACCAATCATAAGGCGTGTGGCCGTTTCATTAAACTTTTTTCCGTTTGAGCTCATGAGCGCGGCTTGAAGTTCGGGTGCTGTGATCCGACCAGAGCGGTCAACGTCCACGGAGCCGAACCACTGAGCTACCTGAGGATCAACTGCCATTTTGTCAAATTACACAATTCAAATCAACAAAATCCACAAAAAATCCTATCGCTGGTCCTGTTGCCTGTTGACAAAATGTCAAACAAAATAAGAAAGGCTGAAGATGAGTCAGAATTTCTAGAAAAGGAGTGTCCACAACAGCAGCAAGCTTTGAATTTGCACACGCTGTCAGACAGAAAAGCGGCCTTGCTCAGCATTTAGACAACGTCCATACATGCTAAAGTAGCATTTTTTTAAAAGTAAAAAGCCTGGTGATGAATATTCCAACTTGGTGGGTGATGATGCCACGAACGATGACCTGATGACTTGACTGACACATGACATGACCACGATCTGACAACTTCTGTGGGCACGCTCAGGTAATTAGCAGCGTGGGCTCAAAAGCAAATTGTAATGAACCGGATATTGAAAGGAAATCAGTTGAAAGCTTATGTGCGATAGGATATCGGATTTATGAGAGACATCCGTTCAGTTAAATGAACTGGAAATTTTGTTATTGAACGGAAATGAAAGCGGAGTTAAGAAAGAGCCTGATTCGATTGTTGAGCGCTGCTGCTGTTGTTGTTGTAAAGGTAATGGGAGAGAAAGAAGGTGCGTAATTTTGGAAGTTGGAGTTTCCATGGGAACATTGTGCGAGGGAGGAGGACTGGCTGGCTGCTATGCTGGGTTCTGGAAGTTCTATTCCCAGTTCTGCTGGGATCGATTGAGAAGAACTTGTTGCACGCTTTTGCTGGCTCCCTGAAGAGCAATCCGATTCAAAAGCTGCTCGTTCCTTCTTCCCATTCACAAAACTGCAACAGGTGTGTGTTTGTGTCGTCCGTGTGTCCCTCTGCTTGGAATTCCCATTAGGACCATGTACAAGGCCAGTGTTTTTGACACGTCGCCCCTCTCAGGCACCTACGCCCTCGGTCCCTACGTAGGCTCCTGCGGACCTGAAAACTGCTGGAAAGTCTTCGACTGTCTTCGCAAACAAGACAACCGACCTTTCACGCTCTTTCTCTTCGAAAAGAAAATTGCAGAGAAGCTCCACAAACCCAGAAGAAAAGAAACCATCACAGAAATTCTGAGATCCAGTGCGAGGCAGCTCGAGAGACTTCGTCACCCCAAAATACTACAAATTATTACCCCTCTTGAAGAATGTCCACATACTCTGGCCTTTGTCACGGAACCTATTATCGGATCTCTCAACTATCTCAAAAATGACTGGCTTGAATTGGAGCTCAAGTACGGATTTTTACAGGTAAATTTCGTTTCTTCGTCAGTGTCGCGTCACCTATATTTTCCATTTGATACAATGCGACGGCAGAACTAAATGAAAATTCTCTACTGTACATATAACCCTCTCGATCTCGTCAGCTTTGATGAAAGTCTTTGAAGCATGGGATCGACGTCTGGTTTTGATGGAAACCAGAAAATCGCAGCAACATTCGTCATTCGAACGACTCCCGGTCACCGGTTGAAAACCCTCTCAAACTTTCACTCGACTAAATCTTGAAAAATTATGTATCGAATAATTTGTTTTCATGACGTATGACAGCTCATGATGATGGCTCTTACGCAACAATAAATTTTTAAGTTACCATTTTTGTTTGACATCATGAAATCTCTGCATGATCAGTAGGCGGTGACAAGAAAGACCAGAAATTACCGCGTGTATATTTGGTGCTCCCATAATTTCAGATCACGGAAGCTCTACAGTTCCTCCACTACTCGGCCCGTGTACTTCATCGGAACTTGTGTCCGTCTTCAGTGTTCGTGAATAAGCGAGGAGTTTGGAAATTAGGAGGACTGGAGTTTGTGGGTAATAATAATAATGTACAGCTAATTTCAAAGTGAGGCTGATGAAGCGCATAGTTCCGTCACAGTACGTAACTGCCTTTCTGTTGATTCTGCAGAGCGTTGTAACGAGACCAGCGAGGATCCCATTCCGGTCGTAAGCTGGACCTCAAGATTACCTAAAATGGCTCAGCCGGATCTTGACTACACCGCACCGGAAGTGCAGAAACTGTCTCTGGCCTCTCCTGCGTCGGATTGCTTCTCACTCGGCTTGCTCATTGCATACGTCTATAACCAACAGCAAGGACTCATTTGCTCAAATCATTCCACCAGCATTTATAACAAGCAAATCGAAGCGGTAAATCAAAACAATTGCTCCTTTGCTGCAACGTTGTGCTCGTCCCTCAGGCTCTGAATTTTATAATACATTAGTCAGGCAGCAGCGAGTTGAGAGAGAGCGACGCCAAGACATCTCAGGCATTGCCAGGGTATAGGAATAGGGCATTGCTTGCTTTCTCTCGTGCTTTCACTCAAGCTTCTCTTCTGCCTGCTACTGCTTCTGCTGTGCAACATGCAATAGTACTGTACCTGACTCTGAATCGAGGCTAATCCGTAATCCGTACCATTGCTGGTGGGTGCATTTGCATTTTAGCAGCAACTCGAGCCAGACATTAGATTTGGTGGTGCTACATAGGCAAGGCTATAGTTTTGTTTTTTCCAGCTACTAGTTTAGAGAAGTAAATATGGGTAGGTGTATCCAGTTTCTTTCCGCATTAATCAACTGCTCCGCGTGATGCATATTTATACGTCCATTCGGAATTGTTGCATGCTTGCTATTCAGATCGTTTTTCTGAACCACTTGATTATTTCCTTGTAATTGACTTCCACTTACGAATAAGATTTAATTACAATTCGTTTCCTTCTGAGACGGATTCTAAAGTCATTCAATGTTGTTGAGAATGGAGAATCACTAGAGCACTAGGAGCACTAGACTAAAATTTGATGGGCAGGCTGCAATTTTTGCTGGTGACGCTGCTATGGAAATAACTTATTGTGGAGCTCTTATAGAAGGTTCTATTTTAAGAAGTCCTTGTTTAATTTCAGCTCCCGGGCGTCTTGCCCTCGGTGTTGCCAATGGTTCCAGTTCAGTTACAAGAAGCTTTAACTCGGCTCTTGAACGTTGACCCACGGATTCGTCCGTCGTCTCAACTCTTAGCGCTGATTAAGTACTTCTCGGACCCTGTGGTCGCCTCCCTGCAGTTCCTGGATGTGGTTTCTATGAAGGACCCAAGTCAGAAGTCTCGTTTCTACCGTGGTCCACTCATGGAAACCATTCACTACGTTCCTTCCAAGCTTTGGTTCACGCACTTGTGGCCAGCACTTCAGCTCGAAATGCGAGGCATGGAAGTACTGGCAGCAGTTCTTCAACCCATTTTCTACTTGGTCGCCAACTGCACTCAACAGGAATTTATGAACTACATTCTGCCCGACTTCCGGGCAGTTTACTCGTTACCGAAATCGATACAAGCTACTGTTTCCTTGCTGGAAAACATGTCGCTCGTCCTAGAAAAGTGCAATGCAGAAGAGTCCGTCAAATCAGAGGCCCTGCCAATGCTCTACAACTCACTCGACAGCTCAACTGCTCAAGTTCAGGTAAACCATCTTTGCTTTAATTAACAGATTTAAAATGACGGTATTTACTTGAGCAACTATGCGTTTCAGAACTCAGCATTGACGTGTGTCCCTTCGTTAGTCTCGCATATCGACGACTCCACGATCCGTCACTTGATTCTCCCCAAGACGAAAGCAATCTATGAAAAATGCGGCCAAGACTGTCGCATGGTTCTTAGTGTCTTAAATTTACTCGAGTCCATACTGGATAAGCTGGATAGATGCCACATTGTGGATGATGTGCTACCCATACTATATGACGTCCGATTATCTGACCCTGAGATTGTCATTGCTGTTGTTCGTAAGTCGGACTTTGCCTTCATTTTGACTTTTGACTAAATTCATGTGCAGTCCAAATGAGCATTTTTTTTGGGTCACTCTGTAGGAATTTACCGACATTTGCTCGGAAACCGTTTGCTGTCCATAAATCTAATGGCTACGCGCGTCTTGCCCTCGCTCTTGCCACAAACTGTCAATCCTGGGCTGAGCTTGGATCAGTTCTCGACTCTCATCTCCACACTGGAGGAAATGATTGGATGCATTGATCGGAATCAAAGAAATAAACTGAAATTAGATCACTTAAGCGTTGGAAATGCACCAAAGTCAAACTTGAAGCATCAGAGATCAAGCGAGCTTGTTGGCTCGGTAACTGTCAGAATTGATGCAAGGAAGGCCGCATCAGCAGAAGACATGGTGGGAAGAGGTAAACTTATTTAAGAGCTCGCTACTTATCAAATGACAACGGTTCCAATGACCGCTCGTGGTGACCGTTGATTCAATACTTGAAACACAGGTCCGTCTCCGCCGCCGAATGCCGGACCGCCCTTCCTACCATCAGACAATTTCCTTCGGGTCCTGAACACACCATATCGACGCTTATCAGACAACACATTGACCCCATCTCTTCGACTCCCTCCACCGCAGCCCACAACGGATGATACGAACTTACCGATTCGTCGACACTCGTCAATTGGGAATCCGGAAGGACGAAAGAATTCCGTCGCCGTGGCAGCACAGAGTGCTCGAGCTGGTGGTGGGTCTGCTTCGGCCAGTCAAGTCAACTCTAGGAGAACGTCAATTATGTCGGCTGTCGGTAGCTCAAATGGAACTAATATTCTTCAGCAAATCGGCTCTGGAGTCGTAAGTCTTTCCAGTTTGTCCTTATATAGTTCAAATTAGCGTGCGTTTCTAAAAATGAGAATTTTTTCTTTTCAGTTCCAGTTGTTTAATCAGGGTACTAGTGGTGGATCGTCAAAATGAAAATTTGAAATATTCATTGCGACTCCTCCCGACCTCCATAAACAGATGGAATACATATTATACGGATATTGCAGTGTACTTTAAATAAATAGATATAATAAAAGAGGGATACAGATAATTAATATGGTTAAATGCCTATAAAGTTATATACACGAAAATAATAAATGTGGAAAATTTGGTGTTCTCCAAATATCCACGGAATTCAATTTAAAATTCTATCATGCTTTCCTTTCGATTTCGAACAGCACGAACACAATAATGTCATCCAATCCAAATATCGACCAGCTTCTGTAGCCCTGTGAAAACATCATCGAATAATCGGTCGAGAGCATGAGAAATGAGAATAGCCTAACGAGAATTACCAAAGTTGATTCCACTCGACGCATGACGCATGAATACGTCAAATAATGTAGCATAATAATTTAGTATCAATATAAAAGGGTCTACTGTTGTCTGTGTTTTGCGAGTCTGAGGAATTAAGATGAATCCAGTTTTTCACAAGGCCAAGGACGCCGAGATTTTGCTTTTTGCTGGAAAGTTGTTAAGTAGATACACAAAATGACAAAACTCATTGGGTTGTTCCACTTTCCACTCATCTCACTCGCACACACACTCACACATATGCTCACGATCACGACTCACGAAAGTGAAGCTGAGCTCCAGCAAAGTAGTTGTTTGCTTGGCTTCGCATGCAACATCGAGTCGTCGTCGTCGTAGGCATAAGCCCGCCCGCTCTTGAACCTTGTATTGCTAGTGCGAGGGGCAGTGACCATGGCAACCCCATCATCCTCGACCAATTAACTCTCGAACCAGCACTGCTCCACCATCAGCTGTGCTGACGTTGTTGAGCCAGTTCGCAGTATCGCAGTTGCCTGCGAGTGCCCGCCCAGTAGTCTCTTCCTTTCGTCGTCATCATGAGCTGAGACGGAGAATGTAGTGCGAACACTGACCCCGACGACGACTGCCTCTGTAACACTTGTTATGGGAGTGATGGGCTCCAAGGCCTCCGTCATGAGCAGGGTCAGGACTTATTCCGAGGGACAGGCCAGTAGTAGTGGACATAGCAGCTCCTCTTCAAGCAATGGAGCAGCCGGACCTATTCACGCTGGTAACATCTTTCGTTATATAGTCTCAGACATCAGATCTCGTTGTCTATAATTTGTAATTGTGTTTTGTGTTCACTTCACTGCTCACATTTGGTTTTTGTTATGCATTTTGTACTAGAGCTTGTGCATTGTGTTGATTGTGTCGCTTTGCACCTTGTAACTGGCCCCTGACATGAATTGTAATTGTTCAATGATTGCAGATAGATCCTCAGATGCTGACGTGATGAGTGCCAGCAGTAGCACCCCAGCTACCTCCACTTTCAGACAGCGCTCTGCATCCACGACAACGCCTCAACAATGGCTCCACTCCAGAATCACGTTCTCCGTGGCAGGTAAACTCAGCAAACCAGTTAACAAGAACTCGTGCACGCCTTGCAAAAGTTTCGGAAATTGGCGTTAGTAAAGTAGGCAACTATTGAGTCTTTAGCAAACACTAACGTACGAGTGCTGCGCTGCGTAAAAAAACAATCTGTCTGCGGTTTAATCAGCGCATAAAAATTTTCAATCGGTGTGCCTTAATTCTGTTGACCGGTCTGGTGAATTCTCTATTACCTAACCTCCAAATATTGACGTCAAGCTAGCAGAAGTTAATGATTCGTGACCCGTGACCCTGAATTAGGAAAGAGGTGGTGTGTCAAATTGTGACATGGTCGCTACTTGCTACTCCTGAGGGGATCCCTTGACCTATCAGACGTCTCAGTGTTTGCTCAGATATCGGATTCCGCGAATATGGATCTCTTGTTTCGTCTTTTCATTTTTATGCAATAAAGTATTAAAATCGATTAAGGTACGGTCCTTGGGATCCATCCGCGCTTAAGTCTCCAATCTGATGAATATGTTGGGTGGGTGTCTCTGTTATATAAACCCTCTGTCTGTTAAAACACATGCAATCAGGCAGGAAAAAGGATTCGCGAGTTATGCATTCCTTCATTTTTGGCGAAGGAGAGATGCTGAATTCTTATGTTTGAATACTTTGTAGTAAAATGTCCAATCTGTTCTAAATTGGTGAATCCTGATGATGTGGAGATCCATCTAGTCATGTGCTTAACCCGACCTCGAATTCATTATAATGGTAAGCGCTGTCAGCGGCGTTGTGTATACTTTTGATTTCACGGTTGAGCCTGGATCTGACCAGAGCTTGGTGACTTATGTGATTGACAGATGACGTTTTGGACGTGCTGGATGTTGGTGAGTGTGCAATATGCCTTGATGATCTTGAAATTGGACAACAAATTGCTCGCCTGCCATGTTTATGTATTTATCATAAAGAGTGTATTGACTCTTGGTGGAAAGTGAATCGGGTTTGTCCTGCACATCCGGAATGAAAATCTATATTGTACCTTATCAAAACTATTAATAACATTTATACGTCTATGTATTTAACAAATAAAAGTTTATGTTTTATCCAGTTACCTACTAACTCAAGCTCATGCAACTCGGAAATTGTTCTTCAGCATTTGCCTTGATATTGGCATGCCTTCAGCTACGACCAAGGCGCTTGAAGCTGCTATGATCTGTTCATATTGCCTATCTCAGGCTCAAACCACGACCAGCAACCGTGCAACAATAAATCATCCATTACGTCGACAGGGCAATACCTAATTCGTTCACACACAAACGTAAAATTCGTCTCATTGCTCATAGTTTCGTATTTTTGCCCTTCATAATTTTTAGAACTTAGAGAACTAATATTTGCACAACTTTTGGCAGTGGTTCTTGGTTTTTGCTACGTCCTGCGTATCAAGTTTCAGGAGCATTCTGGAAACTGCGAAACAGTCAAAGATGTTCTGTGTGGGATTAAGATTAACGAGCGTCTCCTGGGTTTTAGATTTCCGAACAGATGCTGAAGAGATGTCGGATATGCCGATATACGTTTTTTTACATTAAGCTGCTATGTAATATTTAGCAGCTACCCGGCAAGACATTTTTCTCTACCCGCCCAGAAATCTAGCGTCTTCTGAACGCCGTTCTAGAAATGCTCAGTTGTTTGTGGTGAGTGATAAGATGAACAGAGCGAGTTGTTCATTAGTGTGTCAGCTTTCAACAGGCCTATTGCTCGAGCGATTTAGCTGAGATACAGCCGGCTGTTGGCTCCGTTCTGGGAGTTGACCTAGAAAACGGATCGTCGTGGCTGAGCGAGACAAAAAATCACTGCCAAAAGCGTGTTATTTATAAACAGTATTTATTTTCCGCATATGCTAGGCTATTATATGGTCCTGTATATATATTTGAGTGCTCTGTAATGTGCTAATATCTCGAGTGGAGCACGTTTATTATTATGAGAGAATTCGGGGCCAAGCTGGGGCAGCGGAGCGGAGCAGCCAAGGATCGGCTAGGCAAAAAATCTATCCACCTCCGCCTGGCCATTATTGATCGCGAATTTTTCCTTTCCCTTGTCCCCAGCACGTTCGCTCGGCTGGTGCGCAGACACCCTAGCCGAAATACGCCAATACACTCAGTAGGCAGCCAGGACAAAAAACGGGCCAGCACTCTGTGTTTATGGCCGAGGAAGTGTTAGGCCGTGGCAGAAGGGCCCCCCTCCCTGGCTCCAAACACTTGCCCAAGCACCGTGACACAGTGGCGAGAATGGGCTCGGACACGGACGAAGCGGTAGCGCAGTGCTGACAGGCCAGGACGCCCTGGGCCCTGCAGAGTGCAGCGTTATGGAACCTAACCTGGTGAGGGCACGCTCCCCGACCCCGTCGACCTCATCCACGCCGCCGAACTGGCCTTGCGTCGCCAGTCCGCGGACGATTCTGAACGTAGGCGGAACGAAGCATGAAGTAATGTGGAAAACGCTCGACCGCCTGCCGCACACCCGCCTCGGCCAGCTCCGTCAGTGTACCACGCACGAGGGCATCCTCGATCTCTGTGATGACTACAACCTTCAGCTGAACGAGTACTACTTCGACCGCCACCCCAAGTCCTTCTCCAGCATCCTCAACTTCTATCGAACGGGGAAGCTCCATCTCGTCGATGAAATGTGCGTGCTGGCATTTTGCGAGGACTTGGAGTACTGGGGAGTGGACGAGCTCTATCTCGAGACTTGCTGTCAGCACAAGTACCATCAACGCAAGGAGCACGTCTTTGAGGAAATGCGGAAAGAGGCTGAAAGTCTCAAGTCCAGGGACGAAGAAGATTTCGGGGACGGATGGGGAAAAGAATACAAGAAATATGTCTGGGATTTACTTGAAAAACCTACTTCCTCTTTTCCAGCAAGGGTGAGCTAGCTTAGCATGGGTATTATGTTATCAATCACTAGATACTGTTCTGTGAACTACCAGCATCGCAAAAAGACCTTACATACGATCAATTTTAACCGGTAAGAGTCGGGTTCACGCTGGTATTCAGGGAAACCACGTGCCCGCGAGCGCTGGCGAGATATTTGGATCAAGTTTCCGATTACAGTGCTCTGTCGAAACTGACAACCAGTTAAAGTAAACTTTGACTCACTTTCTACAGCTATCGCAGCTCTTCTGCTGCTTAGAACTCCCGTGTGCAGCTTAAGGAATTGCAAATTTCTTAGAAATTAATGCCTGCCCTTCACGTCGATCAATGAATTGTTGCGTATTAGTGCGTTTTCAGCAGACAGACGCAGGGACACACGCACAGGCGTTAGTGCCTACTCCGCTCCAATTGATCTGGTTTTTTTTCTCAATCAGGGGTCGACGCTTGGCTTTTTTGTATAGCTTTTCAGATAGATAGTGTTTGATAAGGAGACACGCGAATGGGTAATTTTAATACCCTACAAAAAGTCACAACCGTTGAACTTTTGGAACCGCTGCTTGCGTTCATGTGGAAAGGATCAAAAGCTCGGCTTGTGCACTAAGCTAAAAAAAGCTACAGCTTTCCATATTCCTGCATGTAAAAGTATTTTGGCAAGAATAGCTTGTCCTTGGAGATTCGCTATTGTGTTACTTTTTATGTATTGTGTCTTTTGATGCGCGCTCTACTGAATTTCGTCCAGGATTCATGGAAGCCTGAATTCTGGAAGCCATTGACTTGCATGGCTTAATTCCCACATGTCTTATTTGTTCCAGGTCGTTGCTGTGATTTCCATATTTTTCATAGTATTATCAACAATAGCCCTCACATTGAACACAATGCCAGATTTACAAGAGTGCAGCAGCAAGGACAAGGAAATTTGTGAACAATACCCAAATCTAAATTTACGTGTTAATCGTGAGAAATTGGGGAATGGACAGCCGGATAACGTGACGACGATTAGACAAGATGAACTATGGGTTGAGAATCATTACTTTCTGCGGATTGAAGAGGTTTGCATCACGTGGTTTACGCTGGAGTACGTTCTGCGTCTGTTAGCAAGTCCAAACAAGTGTAAATTTCTACAAGGCGGGCTGAATAACATTGATTTACTAGCAATACTACCCTTCTTCGTGAGTTTGTTTCTGCAGCAAAGCAAGAAGCATACCGGCGGTGCAAGTGAGCACATTGCTGATGTCCGCAGAGTTATTCAAGTATTTCGAATCATGCGGATCCTCCGAGTGTTCAAATTAGCCAGACATTCGACGGGCTTGCAGTCTCTTGGCTTCACTCTAAGAAACAGCTACAAGGAACTCGGACTTCTCATGCTCTTCCTGGCCATGGGCGTCTTGATTTTCTCCAGTTTGGCTTATTTCGCTGAAAAAGAAGAAAATGATGACTTCGTCTCAATACCAGTTACTTTTTGGTGGGCCGTCATTACCATGACAACAGTGGGCTATGGTGACATGTATCCTAAAACTGTATTCGGGAAACTAATCGGCGGAGCTTGTTGTGTTTGCGGTGTTCTCGTGGTTGCTCTGCCGATTCCTATTATTGTTAACAATTTCGCTGAGTTTTATAAAAATCAAATGAGACGAGAGAAAGCTATCAAGAGGAGAGAAGCACTCGAGCGGGCGAAGAGGGAAGGGAGCATTGTTAGTTTTATGGGCGGAGGGGCTGCAGGCGCTGAAGGAGGACAGCAAGGACTTAAAGAAGCATTCGCAAAATCAATGGATCTCATCGATGTCATTGTGGATACCGGTCAGTACTGTTTCCTGCTCTGATTGTCTAAGCTTTTTTTTTAATCCAGGGATTAATTTTTACGAGAGTTAACGGCTCATTGTTTTTGAGGCATATATTTTCAATCTTCAGGATTGATTAAAGTACCTTGTAGTTGTAGCGAGCAGAATCGTTGAAAGCACTCTGACACGTTGTTTGTAAAATCTGGCTGCAAATGTGATGACTTCAGATAGCGACGGACTCCTGAGGGCTGCGTGGGGTCATTGAACTCAGTCCGTGTGTTGAAGATAGTTTCGGCGTCATGGGCGTGTTCTTCTTTGTTCGAAGGTCACCTTATGTCACCTTATCCGCAAGTAGCCCCGGCTAAAGTCAAACGCAAACGCTTTATCGGGAAGGGAAAACGCAAAAGTTTCTCCTCTCTATGCATATATTCAGTACCAACACCAACTCTATGCTTAACTTGGGCATAGCTGTTGCTCGACAATTGTCAACTTTTGCGCTTTGAGTCGCTCTCACGTGTACGAGCCCAGATTAATAGAAAAATTGATGGGATTTTTAAAATCCAATCGGTGGAGTAATTTCTAGCCCATTTGTGAAAATAATTGCTAAATGAAACACCAGGAAAAACGAAATTTCTGCTTATGGAGATTTACCATAGGATGACGATAAATGTCAAACAACTCGTCTGAAATGTCAAGCGATATGCACTAGTGAACAGGTAGCCGAGCCATGGCCCAGAAAAACTAATGTTCCTCTGTATTTGAAATTAAGAAGCCAGTGAAAGTTGACGAGACTTTTGTTCAGGGAAGCGAAACGAAGTCTTACTTTTTCGTCGGTTTCAATCATGTTTCTCTAAATAGTAGGACCATGCTGAATGTGGTCGGTTCCGAACCGTTTGAATTACATTGCCTACTTCCGGTTTCAGCTTGAACCTGAAATTAGTTTGTCTTCGCTTTTCAAGACATTGATTCCGAGTTAAAACTTGTTTTTACGTCTTTTGAATTGCTAGGTCATAATATGTCAGTTCAAGATGGGAATAGTATGGATGGTGAAGGTCATGATAATAGACCGACAACAACAGGAACTGGATGTTATAAAAATTATGGAAAAACTATGCTTGATGTTTATGCTGTTCAGGTAAGAAATATTTCTGTTTCTGTAATTTTATTGCTTTTTGTTTAGGAGTCAAATCAAAAAGTATCCTTTTATCCCGAATAGTATTTTATAATTTAATTTCATTACATTTATTAAATTTGGGCTGCCATTATTACTCTGTTTGATTCGGTGCATTATTTCAATAAAAGTCGAAAGACCTACTTCAGATCTTGTTTTGACCTTTGAAAAAACTAATTCTTTGATTTGATTTTACAATAGGATCAGCCAAGTAGGAAGTTTATTATGAAAACAAGAAAGAAAAGTCAAGACATCGAACCAGATTGCTGCTTTTGTCATGATGAACATGTATGACTTGTTTTTTTCTTTCATTTAAAAAAAAAAAGGATTAATTAAAAAATCTGGGCATGTTAATGCCAGGGTTTCTTGTCGCTAAGCGTTGGCCAAGCTACGAAGAGTTTACCTTTCGCAGACCTGCGTTGTGTTCTTCTCTAGCCAAGCCATGAGAGACCTTTGAGTCTTAACCTTAACCCATTTGCCTGCATTTGTGCATTTGTCAAAGCTAGAGATCGGAAATCTTAGCTTAGCCGTTAGCCAAATCATCGGCTAACGGCTAATCCTTAGCCACGCGTAATAGGTACACAGTCAAGGGGTGGGACATGTGGGAAACTTTAGACCTGGTCATGGGCTAAATATTTGGTTTACGGCTAGCCGGCAAAAGACCTTTAGCCACGGCTAAAACCGGCTACAAATTGGCCAAATTGGATAGGTTAGCCAATTTTTAGCTGAGATATGCCATTTTTAGCCGTTTAGCCACTAAGACGCCGTAAAAGATAACAAATAATGGTCGGCTAAATAGCTCGGATAGCCGTTTTTAGTCGGCTAAGAATTTCGTAGCCGTTCCCATCTCTAGTCAAAGATCTGTAGAACTAATTCTCACCAACAACTAACTCTGTCTCTGCAGAAAATATGGCGTATTTTGAGAAGTTCTCGCAGATTTGCAAAGGTCTGAATTGCGAAGCTTTCCTAATTTAACGCTATTATATTTAAGTGAGGTTCAATGAATTTTTTAGACTAAATTCTGATTTTAAGAAATTGGCTTTGAAACATGTTTTGAATGGTAGGTCACATCCAGCAGTCATCCTCAATTGATAGAAATGAGTTCTTTCACACCTGCCTATTCAGCAACCAGCATCGAATCATCAGATACTTTCCAATCTTGTACGAGCCATGAAGAGATCTTTAATAATCAGTCGAGACCAGGATCCGGGTCAAGTCCATGGGGTAGTCCTCGAAGACGCAGAGTGCCAGTGCGCTCAGCTTCTGGTGAAGGATTCAGTGGTGCTGTTTCTTCTGCTCAGAATAGTAATAGTAATAGCCGAGAGCAATCAACCAGTCCAAAAGGAATAAGTAATAGGAAAAGTACTCGATTTAATCAGCCATCACAGCAGGTCAGTCCAAGGTTTCTTTAAATTTAAATGGCTAGATTTGGGTGCAACAACTCTGTAAACCTCTTTTGTATTTATAATATAGCACGGTCCACGTCAACTCCCTTCACGTCTATCAACTCGCTCATCACATGAATCCCTACGTTCAAGACGTCCAAGCTTCTTACCAACCAAAGGAATTGCTTCAGCTACTAAACTAATTAATCAACACTTATTCGGTAATTTAAAGTTATTTTGCTCTAATAGTTCCGTCTGTCGAAAGGACCATTGCACACTGTGGGACAGTATCCATCTGATCTCAATGTATCCGTTTAGTTCACTAATTTAGAAATTTTATTTAATTCAGGAGCTAGCTCAAGACAAGAGAACAGTACAAAGAAACCAATATTAAAAAAGGAAGTTGCTTCAGAAATGGAAAGGTTGCTTGAGAATAAAAATGAAAAGAATAATGGTAAGTACTTTTTTTTTTAGAGTGTGACATGTTTGAGAAATTAAATAACTAAGGAGGGCTCGGAATCAGATCGGGCTCCATATGACGGAAACAGGTTTTTTCATCACATCACGTTAGAGTTAGATTAGCCTATTTTGACCTGCTCTTACTAATCTAGGTCTGATGTGATTAGTTTCAGAACGGCGCTCCACTGATATGGTTAGTTCTTTTGAGGCTTATCGAATTAGTGGTCAGATCAAGTTATATCGCAATCTGCGTATCGGATCTCAGGTCGCACTAACGTACGAAACTTGCTATTTGTCACAGGCTAGGCGGGTCGATTTAGGAAGAAGTAAACAACCAGTACGTGAACGTGAGGTCGCCTAGTAATAATAGCCCCAATTCCGAAACTCGAACGCGGTGAAGCTGCACCTGACCGTTCACTTATTCTTGATGCTGAGTAGGTTTAATCGTTGCTTATCAAAGTTCGGGACTTGTCCTGCACTGTTGCTAGGCGGTCCCAAGTTCCAACTGCTGGTCCGACCGTTTTGTTTACTTTTTTGCGCACTAGCTGTAACCAGGGTGTTTTGATTGTTTGTTGCCGTCCGCGGTTACTATTACTTGGGCGCAGACCAGTAAACAAGCATTGTCAAGGCACCCTGGCTGTAACAGAGAGCGAAGAAGACAAGTCAGAACTCTGTACATAACTTGGACTTTGGTCGCAACACGTTTTAAGGAACTCTCGAATTTTTAAATCAGTTTGAACTCAGGTCGTTTGAAAAAAAAAAGATCCGTGGGGAGCTGTTGAGTGGAACTAAATGTTTTGATGTTTGTATAGAAATGGACAGTTTGGAAGCAACTGGGGCATCATTGTCAGCTAATATGGGTCAAGACAAGGGAATAGTCCCAAGTTCATCAAGTGAGTGTTCGCCTGGTGGTTCTACATGTACGATTATAAGTCGAAGATTACCCAAGCCATTAACTCCTACAGCTACGAGTACACAACAACAGCAACAGGTTTCACTAGTACCAGATAACAATTCATCTTGAAAAGAATTCCATTCCAAGTTACATATAAAATTATAAAAACATGCTCAACTTCCTTCCATTATACAATTTTTTTTAAAAAATTGCCGTCGTCAAGATTTCTGCGCTCGCCAAGAAGACGTAATCTAGACTTCTTTGTCCCTCTTCTTCTTCTTCTTCTTCTTCTTCTTCTGTATAACTCTAAGGACACTTTGCACAAAAGGCTAAAATAATTGCGTCTAACGGGCACACACAACATTTTTTAAAATGCTTCTTACTTCGTTGTCGGCCTACATTTTTGGGCACACACAAAAATTGTAACAAAAATTACAGGATTTTCAAAGGAAAGGTTATTCAGCTTAGGGTAGAGTAGATAAGCTACAAATGATGGGCATAAGAACAAGGATTTGCTGTAGGCAATGCTCGTTGCGATACAACTGACTACAAGAACGACACCTCTACCCTCACCACATGCCTAGTTTTTCTAGCTGGTGAAACAAAACGAGGCACGGTAACGGTAAACTTAGCAAGATACGGACACGTAAAGTAGGCTTGTAAAACTGACAAGCTATTTGCAATAATGGGGTCAAGAGGTATACTTTCAAAATGGGTTTGGTAAACTTAAGACAGAGATGCTATATAGTACATTATGCTATGGAGCAGAGAAATCGGAAACTATCCATGTCGGAACTCTAAACAATTTTTAAAAATGCGGAAACAAGAGTAGCCAATGATATAGACCAGCGTTAGCCTTGAGAAGGTCATAGATCATAGTATATCAATGAACATATGTCAATTAAATGAAGTCATGCAGTAGCACAGTTCCGCTCATTTGCTTTTTACTCTGCCCAATAATGCACAAAGCTCCAAGCTAGGCGAAGAATTTCTTTTTCATAACAAACAAAACTATATAATGTAAAAATCACAAAAAAAAACGACAAACGGTTTACACGACGCACGCTTAAGAACCCTTTCTGATGCTTCATTTTTCCCTCCTCGCTCAAAGCAAATAGCAAGCTACAAATAAATATACAAGAAAGTTTATATATTTCGCGTATGAAAAAAGTTGAGTTAATGTAGTTAATAATTGAATAGATTAATTATGAGTGTGTTAAACGAAAGAACTATGTAGGTGCTGCGGTTTGGTAACTTGTGATAAAGAAAGTAATTCCCGTAATGAGCGAATGCTTGCTATTCTTTTCTGATAATTTATTTGAATGCTACAGCCAGAGATTTTTTAATTTTAATTATCACAGAGCTCGGGTTATTTGAGAAGTTGGTAGGGCTAAAATTTTAAGGTTTTTTCCACACGTGATCATTCTTCTTAAACGCTGTCATCTAGAGTTTAAAAAAACGAAATCAGATTACACAGCTTTTTATAGTGTTAGAGCATCGCATTGTCTTGAGCTAGTTGACCGGATCTATAGATGTACTCTGTAGCATCCTTCGAGCCGATTTTCGGCTTTAGGCCCAGAATAACTAACTGACAAAATGCAATTGGGCTCGAGCTGGGATCCCAGATTTTTCGGATTCGAAATATCTACTCCGGTAATGGCTGCTCCGGAATTGTCTAAACCCGCCCGGATCAGGGAATACCCGAGACCCGTCTAATTCAGGTCGGTCCCGATTTACTCAGAGCCGAAATTTTTAGTTTGGGGATGAGGGACATTGCGATGCTCTGGTGTAAATGTGATTTATTTGGCTTCTTTGAAACTGTGAGCTTAAAAAAGGGTAATAATTTAATAATTTTACCATGATACCACCATTTGGTTTTCTTGGGTGACTTGGAACATGTTTTAATGTAAAAGGCATTATCTGGTGGATGCTTCTGTGGAAATTATATAAATATAATTCAGTTATTGTGATTTATATGTGATTTTTGGTTTTTGCTACCCGGATTTGGAATAAAAAATGATACAAAATGATTTTTCATTTCTTACCTTTTCTTTACAACTGCTTAGCATTGAAATGATTGATAAGCAAACTGCTTGAACAGATAGAGCAGGTGACCAATCATCAGTCAAGATTGATAAACATATATGACCATTTGAATATACATGCGGATGGACCGGGATATTCGGCTCGGTGAACATTACCTATGGATATGGACAATCAAAACCGTATTAGTACATGCAAGACTCAGACCAGACAAGACAAGACTACGCTCAAGTGGCGTAGAACGGCAGAACCTGATTAAGATTCTACGTCACTTTCACAATTTAAGATAAGTGAATCTTATGTAGAATCGAGATAGGAGATAAGTGAATCCTAACCACAACGCTTCAACATGGGTGAATCTTACCAGAATTGAACATTTCAGAATGAGATTTAAGAGCAATCTTATCAAAGATTCAGCCTAATGTATTTGTCACAGGATTCAACCATCGAAAAACTGTACAGCATCAGGAATCAAAATTTTCGGATTCGACATACTGTAATCCAAGCTTTAAAATTCAAAAGTTGATATAGCTTAATCCTGGCAAGATTCAATACTTTGAAACTCAAGATCAGTTTAGGTGAATCGCTGTACAGCATTGCGGTTGGAGTTTGGATGATGGGAACAATGTTAAATGCCCATAAGGATTCAACACCATTTTCAGATAGTTTAATCCCAGCAGGATTCAATTTCGGAGATTCAGCATAGGTGAATCCTATATAGATTTATATAGGTGATTCCTATACAAACTATACTTAGGTGAATCCTATGGAATTTCGAAATAGGGGAATTCTGGCAAAAAGGATTCAACAT
>VNWX01000058.1:0-36976 GCA_009869905.1 Ceratophysella communis
TCAATAATCACAACGAAATCCTGACTTTACTTAATGCGTAATATCAATTGGAACCAGAACCACATATCCGCCATAGGCACCAAAAAGTGGCTCTATCTCTGTGTAGATATCCTTCAGATGGCATTTCAGAGCTGCTATATAAAGCTTTCCCCCAAAAAAAAGTTGTTGGCTGCTATGACTTTATTGGCCAAGTCCACGTGCCCACTGGACGCGAGTGATACTCGATGCCCTGGACGGTAATTGATGCTACTTAAGTTAGTGAGTTTGGGCATATTAGAGCCTGATTCTCCTTGTTCAACCAACTACCTCAGTCCACCCTGGTTCCTATTTACTGGTTTCCCTATTAAGATGTACATAGAGAGATGATAGCAGTAATGATTGGTTTGCCAGGATGGCACACTTCCAACGAATGTGAATAGTAAGCATACACAGGCCGTCTTTCAACTCGTAGTCTCATACAGTATAGCAGTTGCCTACTGTGAGTCCGGGAGCCGGTCTCACTTTCACTCGGCTCAGAGTGAAAGGTCACTCTACGCCATGTCGGCGTCAAAAAGTGTATTTTACTATTCATATTCCGTTGGACTTCAATGGCAGGGAAATTATGAGTACTATTATGATAAACTACTGAGCTAGTGTCTCTATATGTACGTTCTGTTGAGGACACAAAGGGGAAGTTCCGTCTCGGACTCAATGGCTCCTCTCGGCTTCTGACTCTTTTGTTTCCGGACTCTTCCCACTTTGCAGGGTCCACTGAATTCCAGAAGCTCATTTTCATAGTCTCTTTCTCTCTCTCCTACCTTCTCCTGAATCAATAGAACGTATCTGCCCAAGAGTAAGAGCTCTTCTCCTGGCAAACTTTTCTCGAGTGAGGGAAACAAAGGCCATTTGGAAAATGAGAAAGCATTGAGTCAGAAACGAGAACCTGTGACATGAATGATGCAAGGCTGAGAGGCAATAGTAATGAGAGTGAAGTTTGACAATGTATTTCTATATTTTACACAATTATTCTACAATTGAACTGGATTCTCCCGTATACTACCCCTCTGCTCTGTTCTCTTTCTTTTGGTTCCTTCTTCTGTTTGTGATGAGAGGCAAAAGACAAATGGACTTAATAAAGAAAACAAATTTGATAATGTCCGCAACCTCCGCTCTCTCGGGAGAAACGTTTTTTTTTCTTTCTTGGCCTTAGTTTCTTTACCCTTCTGTGTAACCTTATAATATGGCGGATGCTGCTGGGATCTTGTGTGACGGCGGCGGCAGGGATCAGTTTAAAAAAAAAAGCTTGGGTTTAACGGAACACATACAGACAGACAGAGACCCCTTCCAATTTTCCCCGTTGAGACGAGAGTGGCTGAGGGAAGTAATGATGTGTAAGCATAGGTAATTTCCAACTCTTTTCTTCTATATCTCCAAAATTAAGATTAGGTCTTAATTTACTATTCTTGTTCTGTGCTCTTTTTTTTCTATTTTTAAAATAACATATATTAGACTAGTTAGTCAGTCAGTGCAGTGTCAGTCTTAGATAGGAGCGTCTCGGTGTGTCTCCAACTTTCTTTTTTATATTTTTTCGTTGTGCCTTGTGTACGCTTCTAATAACACTGACTCCCTCGTGACTCCTAGACTCTACAGAGAATGAATGAGTTTTTCTGTTTTAAGTTTGCCAGTAACTCAAATATACTTCATTTGGGCTGGAGTGTACGATCAGTTCCAAATTAAGTTGTCCATCCATCTCTCCTCACAAAACTAATTCCGTTTTTTCTTCTCTCCTTGTTTACACTCCTCCTTTCCTTCTGCTCAAGAAAGATCACTATCACTTTAATTTGTAATTATGGGGTCGAGCCAAATTTTTTTCCATAGATGCTTTTCCACTCCAGGCTGAGAAGCCCGTTACAAATAGCGTCTCTTTGAGAGCAGCTTAGAATGACGACAGATTTGATGTCTCTTGTGGGTTTAAATGATAGCTGTAATTCTTAAAGATTTCCAATCTTACTTTTCCCTTGTGATAAACGATCAACTGTTCAGTCTTTTTATTGCAGTAAGACTTTCGTTTTGTTCCTTTTGTCGTCTAGCATGAATCTTAGGCCGGTCTTTTTGGTAAGGGTAAATATGGCGACCTTTGAGCAGTAAGGGTAGTGAAAGACTCCTGAATCCTTTCAGCACCTGAGCTGTTTCGAAATGATTTTTTTGTGTAAGTGGGTCTTCTGTCCCGCGTGAGTCCTCTCTTTTTTTGTCAGTGAATAGCACCCATCATAGAAAATGATCAAATTAGTCCTAAGTAATGTAGTTATAGGTAGTGGTGGCAGTAACTGTGCTCCACTGTGTACACTAGTCAACTCGTAGTTTCTGAGTAGAGAGAGACTGCCTACCTGTCGTTCTTCAGCTCCCAACCGTAGTAGTCGAGTCCACGTCCGTCTAGTCCAAATAGACTTGCTCTTTCTCTGTCTATAGCCCAGTTGGTCATGATTTTAGTTTAATTAGTTACAGTAGCCCTAGTGGAGGGACTCAAGCGAAAAAGGAAGTCGTGTGCGGGTGGAGAAGATTCATACGAGTTCTATATGAGAGCAGTGCTGGCCCAAGTTCCCTCTAAACCTCTGTGCAATCCCCACCACTCACTCCTAGTAATTAATGCAGTTCTATTAGATGAGTATCTAGAGTTATTGGCGTTGTAGGCGCCATTTAATCATAGTTTATTGGTGTCTCTAGTCCATGTAGTAGTTAACCGTATGGCTCTACTTTTAGGTCGAGCGAGTACTAGGGTCGTGTGTGTAGCCTAGGGCATAGTCTTCGCCAAGGGTTGAGTATTGAGTACTAAAAATTTTAAAATTAGCACTGACTCTCCGCCGTAGTTGACGCTTGTGAGCGGAGTTACAATTAATTTTGAAGCTTGTACTTGTGGTCTTTCCAAAGTCTGAAAAGCATGGCTCTTTCCATGAAACATGGGCAGCTTTCAATGCAGAACAATGTGGTGGCTGGAATAGAAAGTTTGTCCATGATCCGTGCTCGAGCTCTCTTTCGCCTGTTCTGGTCTAGTCGTAGACTCGCTGGCGGGTGGCAGGAGGAGTAGCTGAGTTTACTTTTGTTTCACGTAGAAATAATTCATATTGTGTTCCGTGTTCTCTCTCTCTCTCTCTTTCCCATTTGACTAATTCTAACATCATTTATCCATGCCTTTGTACACACCACGAGACCATAGACTCAGATTTGTATGCATGCCTTCTACCTCTATGTACTTCGTCACTCGGTGCACAGAGAGAGGAAACCGGGCTCCGTTTCTATCTCCTGGCTTCTCAATGGCCGAGTCGGAGTAATTATTTCGACCACGACGCCATTATTTCCGTTTGAACGGCAAGGAATAATAGTCTGCTCCCGCCCGAGTCCCTCTCTCTCTGTTGACCTTTCGTTCTGCAAACCAATTAGTTACAACTACTTATTGACTTTCACCTAGCTCAGTAGCCGAGTGAGAACGCCGAGTGGCACGTGTGCCTAATTACCTGACTTCTATTTTTATGTAATTTACAGGATTCCCGAATTACGGTTATTTCCCAGCAGCTGGAGCGACCACGAATGCGGATCGAGCTAATATTGCTGCTGTTGCTGCCGCCGCAGGATACTACGACTACTCTGCAGCTCAAGTGTGTAGCCATATCTTCTATATTCTTTGCTCGTTTTCTGTCCTCCAACTGCCCAGACCCATTTCCCAACACCAACCCGCCCAGCCCACTAATTTCCACGTTCCTGGCTTTCCCTCTGCTCAAAGTACACACTAGCCCAGCCTAATCCCCGACTCCAGCCGGTCATTAGCTTTCCGCTCATAAAGAATGTAGAAGTGATTAAGGGAGTCTGGGATTGGAAGTGCTTTCCTATTGATTCGAGCTGGGACGGTGTTTCGGTTTCCTGATTATGAATTTCGTGTTCTGTCCGTGTTGATTATGCAGGCAAGTCTCCGGGATGGGGGCAACCCGAACATCAATAATTCCAGCCTGACTCGGGATGTGAATGGGCGTCCAACCCAACGTAAGTTGTCACCTTGTTCCTCTTTTCTAGTCCGCTGCTGCGGCGGCGGCTGCCGGAGTGGTGGGAGCTGTGACGGGCTGCTCCGCCACTCCTGGAATCTGATTAATGGACTCGAGAAAGCAATCATGGTGAAAGAGGACTGCGTCCTTCCGTGTGCCAGGCCTCCTGCCAGCCACCCGCCACGTGGGTGATGAGCGAGAGGCTGGTGCAGTGGGATGAAGGCTCTCTCTGACACGTTCTGTCTTTTTCGGGGATAGAAGGACATGATCTGATTCCCTTTTCCACTTCGTCCCTTCTTTGCATTCACTCACTTCTTTCCTCGACTGCACTAGTTCCCACTTTATAACCCACTCTACTTACTCACGGCCTACCATTTACTCACCTAACGCTCTCGAGCGGAAATAGAGGCACACGAAGACTCAGAACTAAGGCCGGTACTGCTGCTTTCTCTGGGCTCACTTTCACTCGCGCGAAGGGGGTGTGGAGTCAGAGAAGAAGGGTTGTGTTGTGGGAACCCTATGAAAGCCAGCTCTGGTCCTGCTCCCACTATTAATATATCAATTCCGCCTGATTTTCCTCAGCCAGTTCCTGCCCTGTATTCAGATTGAGGGGAAGCAGGGAATCCAGCTCTCTTCCTTGTCTGTTCCGGGATTAGTATTTCAAAGTTTTACATGGAATGAAGGGAAGGTTTTTGTTGCGGGAAGTGGGCTGAGATCGAAAGCCTGTCTTGTTTCTGAAGCTTGGGTTTGAGTTGAAATATGGAAGGAGACGGAGTTGAGGAAGGCAGACTTTCTCCGGTCTCAATCCCTATTACCACTTCCACTTACCTTGCCACTTACTCTTTCTTTCCGCCAGGACTGCATAAATTCTGGTTCCGGGCCGGAGCTCTGGGCTTATTATGACAGTCCACTAGACAATGGGAAGGGAGTTAGGGAAAGATGAGCCCAGAGAAGCCGTGCCCATGCTGGGCCCACTTTCACTTCCGCCCACCCTCCTGCATGCAACCGTATCCCCACCACCTTTCTCTCCACATAGCCCCAGCAGCCACTTAGGCTGGCCGTACTCGACGTCTTGGCCTCTCGTCCGATCGAGTCCAGAGAAACTGTCTGTGTGCTGGAAAAAAGCGTCCACTCATCAATTCCCAGTCTCTCGCAATGGCTCTTTTGTGTTACTCTAATCTCCAGTTTTTTGGCTCTCTGTCTCACTCCTCGCTCTCTGTACTGCTGCTCTTCTCTCGACTAGACTAAAACTAATGCAAAGGCCAATATTGATTGGTTCTCATCTTTCTTCCACCAGGCCCAGTCCGCACTCTTCAACGCCACTCTTCGCTTAATTTATGGCAATTTCCTGCCACTACTGCTTCTCCCTCTTGTCCTCGCTTGCTCTGTGCTGAATGGTCTGTCTAATTGCATTTACCAGTAACGACTCTGTCATGTCTCGTCTACTCTCGAATAAAGACTCCGTGCATTGGTTCAGGGACATCAACTCAGTCCGGACGAATGCCCCGCATTCCCAGACAACAGGCACTAGCCTGCCAGACACAAATTTGATTTGGCGAAAACACTAGCCTATTTTTTGCAATGTGGTTTTGGGTTAGTTATGCTTGTTGTCCAGTCCAGGGCTCTTTTGCCCAGTGTTTACACTGTAGGCTACTTGATTGATTTTTTTTTTGCGAAAAAGAGACTTGTCCGCGATTGACCTAGTCCTTAGTAGTGGTAGTCGAGCATTTATTTTATTTTTAGTGACGTTCTTCTGTGCCCACTATGTCCGAGTGGTGATAAAATGTGTTGCTTTGTGTTCTTTGTTTTACAGTTGAGCTCCCTAACGGACAACTGACACCAAATAACAATACTCCGTTGTTAACGCAGGCTTTATCAGGTTGGTCCATCATCATCATCCTCCTACCACTCAACAAAAGCCAGAGACCTAGTTAATTACGCTCACAAAGGCACCCAGCTTCCCCGCTCCGATGATGAAAGGCTCCATTGTCTCCGCCTGGTCACTTCCCACTCTGACCAAACGTCTCTATTGCCATTGGTCTCCTTACGAAATCAAACAAGAGTTGTAGCTAGACTTAGCAATTGTTCGTCTGTCTGTGTGTTTGTCAATGTCGTGGATGTCCGCTATCCTCCTTCCACACTGCTGCTAAACGCCAGTGCACCCTAGAATAGATTTTTGCTTATAATATCAGCCCGCGAGCTACAAGAAGTTACTGAATTGACCTGCGCGTTTTCCTGGGCTCACTGCCGCTTTTTATAATTTGTTTTTCGACCTTTGCACAGGTCACAGATATGCTAAGTCGCATTTCCAATACGGAATATTTCTGGGAAGGGATTTCTTCTATCTAAGCGCGTAGTGTCAAGGCAATTTCAGGCTTGGAATTTGAAACATGACTTTCTCCGTCTCGAACCCAGGCTTTCCTTGAATGGAAAGCATGGAGACAAATTAAATTATGATTTTCTTTTAGTAAGCAAACACATATGAAGGGAAATATCAAAGAAAACCTTGTTTCGTCTAGCCCTGGCTGATCTGGGGCTTCTTCCGACGACGCTCCGACACATTTTTTTGCTTTTCAATCCTGTGCTTTTAACTTCCACGTATTTTTGTTATGGCTCCACACTCCACGGTACATACAATTACTGGAAAACGGTGAAAGTGGAACGTTTGCTTACTTGGGTTCGTGCTGCGGTGGGAAAGGAGGGAGGGGAGGTCGCTCTGTGTTATGTAGTGACTTGTAGGGCTGCCCTGCGGTTTTTTTATGTGCGCCTAAATTCAAGGAGTATACATATATTATGCCCTCCTTTTGTCGTCGCAATACGTCTATTTATTTTTACGGTGCTTCTCCTGATTGATTTCCAATAGTATGTTGTCAGGATTGTTAAGCAAACATATTTCCGTCGTAGAAGTTGTCAATCCTCCCAACCTACTTCGTTCTTCGAGTGATAAGGACGACACGGCTTGTTTTCTGTTTCAATTTCATTGGATTTGAAACAGCATTAATTCCGTGCTTTTCCTTTCACTGTACTCGGCTTTGAGCTGATCCCAGTGTAATATGCGACATAATAGAATAGAACCCTATATTTTCTCGGGTGAGACATGGGGAAAGAGAGGTATCATGCCAAGTTGCTGAGCAGCGGAGCATTGTTTGGCGGTGAGACTTGGGAGCCAGAGTAGTGCTCGAATGCCGAGTGTCAAGTTGGGGACGAGGAGCGGAGACGAGAGCGAGAGTTGTTGCTTCCGCCCCGAATTCCGTCGTGTGAAGTCTGTGAGAGACGGGCAGCGGAGATTAATGAGGAAAGTTCATTTTAATTGTTCTTTTTTTTTACAGTCATCAGCAACTACCCAGGAGCGGGCTTTGCTCCTCCAGCCTCACCATCGAATCGGGGTTTCCCTACGCCCAACTCCCCTGGACCCATGGACATCTATGCCGGGAGTGACCAACTGGGCTACGTACAAGCCACGTCTCCACAGCCTTCCGGGTTCCCCACGCTCGCCACAGTCTCCAGGGTTAGTGTCCTTTGTGCTCTTCTCCAGACGCTCTAGAGATTCCCAAGGAGACCTCTCGGCGTTGCTTGCTTCCACGCTTGGTCACACTTCCGACCCTTTGATTGTCACGTACAAGTTATGCCAAATATTTCTAAGCTCACGCCACCTTCATGAGTTCGAACTACCAAAAGCCATCGGCTTCTCTTAGAAGTAGCCAAAAACTCTTCCTGTAGTAAATGCATAAATTTTAATTTTAATATTTTTCTACTTTTATAAACCCACTTTTTTAAAAAGTTTGGACAGCTCTTTGGCCTTGGCCCTAAACACAACTCCAATGTAATTCCTTCGCCTTCTATCAATCTTTAAACTTCTGTATTATTTTATCCATTGTGAAGGTTGCAGCAATCTTAGTGCTAGCCAGAGCTTTTTTTACCCCACTGTAGTTATTTCTAAATAGGTCTGAGATATAAAGTGGTTAGTTAGGACGCCGAATTAGCGGCGTCTGACTTGACTAATTAATAAATGTATAATAGTTGAAATAGGTTAGGTTGTAGGTATTTTTATGTGATATTCGTGTGTATTCTAAACTACTATGCTAGTGCTTAGGTTTACATGCTTTAATGCGATTAGGTTAGGTGGAGGATTTCCACGCACTACCAGAGCAGTGGAAGGCAGCTCAGCTCCTCCTTACATGGCTCATTTTTCTGTGTATTAATTCCGTATGAAGAAGTAAAAATTTTGGACCATCCAGTAGTGTGGTGCCTGTAAGATTTTGATAATGTTGATGACGATGAGCTGATTAAAGTACATGTGGTGTCAAGTTTTGGTTGTGCTCGTTGTGTCTGTCTGATTTGAAATGAGCGTGTGCAGTGCTGGCTTAGCTTGCTGATTTTTTATTAATGAGCAGAGGTCTTTAGACAGACGGCGATGTCAATTATGAGCCTACACGTGTTCTTATTTGTAGCCTCTTCTCAGTTACATCCGCTTTGTAGCAAGTAGCAGCCCGGTTATAAGCTAGCGCTCCGACTCGGGTATTGAGAACCAGCACATTTCTCGAGTAGTCTGCTCCATGTGGGACATAAAGACTAATATGAACTCTTTTTGGAACACATGCACCTGGCACTCTGCCGCTTAATGAAGCTTTCATTTTGTTGATAAAATTGAATCTGATGCTGCTCTCGGCCTCTGAGACTCTTCGAGCGAAAATTCCCATTTAACTTAAGTCCATTGTGCTGAAATGCGTGGAGGAGGCCGAGTCGGATTGATACGGGCTACGCACGACTTCGTAGTCGCTTCCAAATCCCATCATGCTTGAAATAATGTTCATTTCCAACTAGTTTTGCCCGTGTATCATTTTCATGTCTTCCCAGTGCACTCTAGTCTGTATGTAGTGCTTAATGCTGCCTACAAACCCGGACTTGTTGTCAAGTAGTTGAGAAGCTCTCAGCCCACGACGACGGCTTCTATTTATGTGTGTCTCTGTGTTTGTGTGGACGCCTGAGTTGTTTTTATGCTTTGATACGAGGTAAGTCATTCTCTCTACATTAATTTCCGACTCCACTCGCCTAAGATTTTATTAGAGACGCAATGTTCAATTTCCTTTTCCCCGCCTGCACCTGCTTCCCTCATCTGAGCCATTAACTACTGTCTGAAAGCGCTCATGTCGGAGTCGTTTGATTAACGGGAGCTTCTTTGTGTTTTCAGGGACCGTTGATACCTGCCGCGTTTACTAATGGATACCACTAAGAAACCGAGTCCCCATGCTGCCATTTCCAATAATACCATATTCAGTCTCAAATTTGTTGACATAAGTAGAGCCTTGTGTATGGAGGCCAGAAACCGGACACGGGTGACCGAGCCGGGCGGAGCCCCACGTCTCTGCCCGGACCTTCCAGCCCCCTTCCCCCCGTCTGCCCTCGGACAGGACTGGGACTGGGGCTCCTAGCTTATTGAACGTCGCTTCCTCAACTCTTCTGCCCAAATGGACTTGTCACTTTGTCATCCACCTCCAGGAAATCCCTCACTTCCGCCCCAAGCACTCAGCCCACTCTGGACACCCCTTCCACCAACCAACGCAACGCTCGCTTCCCAACTACCTCCAGCCACGGCGACCACCGTCGTCCGCGGCAAACTAAAGCTTCCCTTCAACATTTCTTCTCCAGTCGTGGATCCAGCCAATGGCCTCTAAACTTGTTCCGTTCTCCGTGTCAAATTGGTAATTAGTCTGTAAGCAGCGAATAAGCGAAAGTCCCAATGTTGCTCCGTTGGCTAGGCGTGGGCTGACTGTGAGCAGTGCGACCTCCAAAGTCCAAAGCCCTTCCTGCACAAAGCGACGAAGCCAGGAGGAGAAAGTCAGGCACATTAGCCACTAATGCTGTCTCCTGTTATGTCTTTCTCGGTCTCGAGAAGGAACTAATGAGTTGTTCCGAACTGAAGCACGCATTCAATCTAGAACCACACTTGAGACCCGATTAGAATTTACATAGACCCCAACTCCGATGCCCTTTGACTAGTAGCTCTAGCTGGAGGCCTGGTCCTCTCAATGCCCCGCTCTCTGTACTGTAATATGGTAGAGGTGGATTTGGTTTTAATTGTTGACTCGTCGTCTCGTAGTAGAAAGCTTAGATGTTTTGAGCGTAGTTGTAAGCGTAGTGAAGCACTGCTGAGGGAATTGATACCTTCGGGTATTGATGGAGTGTGTAGTGAGTAGGTGCGGGGCAGAGGGGTACTCCTCGTCCTCTGTCCGCACACTATAGGCTATTGTACGTAAGACGTGTAGTGGATGTTGTACATACTTGGACGGAGGAGAGTTTACCAAAGAGAAAACAAGAAGTCTGGTAGCAGAGTCATCAGACTTTCTCACTGTTGTGTTTGTATCACTAGACGTAAGTTATTATGAACCCTCCTCGGTTCACAACCCCCCAGCAACCCCTCCTAGACTTGTTATTGTTTTGATAACCCCAGACATGAGTGACAATGAGAGTCCGCAATCAGAAGAAAGTACTATACGTTAAGGCAACTACTAGGCGCTAGAAACACAGCACATACCTATATACCTAATCATTCGTTTAGAACGTCCAGACTAGAGAGAACTAGAAAAAAGGCCCCTGACAAGAATCAAAGTGACATTGGGTGATGTAGGAAGGAGCAGTCGACAAGTAGAGGACCTATAGACACACTCTGCGTGTCTCAGATCCTGATGCTCGTTTTTAAAATCAAAAATATTTTGTCTGCGGTTTCTACTTATTTTATTTGTACTCCTTTTTTCATACTCTTTCTAAATAGTACACAATCTCGTCTCTTGCTCGTGTTTTTTAAAGTCAACTCAAGGCCGAATGGGCTGTGACTGTTTGAATTTTGAATTTTTTGCTTTTGTTTTTGTGTTTTTGGATCCGCAGTTAAAATCTGCACGAATTAGGAGAAAGTTGTCCCCGGATTCGATGAGACGCAGGCATATTTTGAAATGTTTTTGTTCCTATGAAATCCTGCATTTATTGACCTTATTTACAACTAGCTTATTGGTTCTCAGTTCCAGGCATCCTGCGAGCACTGACTAATTAAGTTTTATCTACGAGTAAGACTGTAGGCTCATTGAAACGGAGTCAGGTAGAACGGCTTTGTAGTAGTCCTTCATCAGTTTTGTTTAGAGTTTGAGTGCATCCCATTGTCCATCATCTCTGACCTCCAGGAAGTTTATATGATTCTATAAGATGCAATTATTTCCAAAACTTTGGCTGCCTTTGAAACAATAAATAAACATTTGTATTTGACGAACCATTTACAAATACAGTATTCGACTTGCTAACTGAGATATTGCTTTTCCTTGTACGAGAATTTCAAAATAGCAAAGTGACAATTTTACAATTCAATTTACTAGGCGGCTCATACTGTTTACCCTTGTTTGTTTTTTTGGTTGCCTTTAAAGTTTCTTGTTAAAATGCGCCCATTGTTTTAGAAGTAATTTACAGGTGTGCTTGTTGGGCGAATGCTTAATTAGAGTTTTTCAAACTCGTCATGTTCGTAAGTCAATCACAATACTTTATTCATATACCAATGTCTTGTCTGTTCATTCACTTGACCATCGAGCTGGAACTTTCAAGCATTTTAAAACTAGGCAGAACTACTACTACTAAACTTTTGGCAAGTGCAACTATACACAAAGACTTTTCTAATTTTGGACTCACTCTCGTTGTGTTTTCTAAAGGATTCTCACTAGATTTTATAACTTCAGTTCGATCAAAGTTTCTAACCAGTTGCCATTTTAAACCAGTGTTTTAGTTTTTTAGGAGTTTCCCAGATTCTGTACTTAATTACACCATGCGGTAGATACGGGGTAGACTGCGGTAGTGAACTGTGCAATTTCTTTACAACTCGTGATCTCTGACTTTGTGCTGTACAGGCAGCAAAGTGACAGGTACAGCATTTTCGATTTGCAGGTCAGTGTTACCGGATCGGGTCGAATCTAGAGACTCTACCCTATTTGCGATAAGGTTAGACTTGACGCAATATGTTGTAGGCAGCGTAGCCTTATGCAGACTGCTGCATGGTCCCACTCATGTTTTGTTGCATAAGCACTTTAGGCCTAGCCAGTCCCTGTCCCTTTATATTTGAAAAGAAGTTCTACTGATTTTTTGTAAATCAACACGAAGAAAAGGAAAACAATATAACTGCCGAGTGCCTCAAGTTGTAATGCGCTAAACTTATGTAAGTAACGTAGAGTATTTCCATAAAATGAGGAAAGTTTTACATTCGGAAAAGCCTAGGCGTAGCAGCGGGTTTAGAGCCACGACCTCGTGTCATTAGAAAAGGGCTAAGCGGATATTGGAATGCTCGACTGAGAAGGGGGATCGGGAGTGGGTGGCATGGCGACAGTGGCCGGGGTGGCTCTGAGGCTTTGGCTCAGTTGGGCTGAGTGAAAATCCGCTTTCTCGAGCTAGAGAGTCTCCCCAGAGGAAAGAGCATCATCCTAATGACTTAATATGATTACCTTTCTCCCATCATCATCTCACTCCTGCCACTGCTACCTCCGCTCAATGACTAAATGCTTTTGACACTTGTGTATCCCTTCTGACGGACTCAGATTCCAAGGCAGGCCAGGGCTCCTGTCAGGTCCAACAGTGGGCTGACAGGCCGGAAGTTTTTTCTGACTGGCTGCAACTGAACATCGCTTAGGCTCCTCGAATGAATATTGGATAGCTCGATAGCTGTAGCGTGGACTTGGTGGAGGCAGTCTCCGCCATCGGCTCCACAGGGCTAGGTGCTGGTCTAATGGGCCGAGCTGTGAAGCCAGGTCCTCATCTGAGATCTCTGTGTTTGCCATGGAGCTGTCTCAATCCTGAGCTCGAGCCTCTGTCCTCACTTCCCACTTGGACCATTTCAGGCCGGAGTGTTTCTCTGATCAAGCTCCCTTCAGCTTTCTGTTCCACTTTCCTCCACGCCTCCCCCGAGCCCTGCATTCTATAATATATGCCTTTCTCATTGTTTTCTTCCTCGCAGCGGCTCGGATGCAGGGCAGTGGGTGGAGACTATGATTCAATATCCAGTCCTGCATAATTTAAACCCTGAAAATGAAAACTTTCACCCGCTTCTGAGGCAAGGAGAAAGCAAGGAGTCACTTTCCAGCCGGGCTCCTTTCTCTGGACGCCAGCTTCTTGGCCTGAGTGTTTCAATCTTTCAATGTAGGTAGCTGTAATAGCAGCAGAAGGACTTCACGCTTACGGGAGAGTGCAATAGTAATCTTTCACAGTCGTCTGGAAGGACAGAGCGACTTTATCAAGGACGAGGACTTTCACCAGGCTAGCTGTTCCAAATACTACTGCATATTACAAGGGCTCGATATGCATGGTATTTTCGTTATGCGACCTGGTCTTGTTACTAATGAACTAGTATTCCTTCGACTCATTCGGTTAGTCATCTTCTGCTGCTAATACGAAATCTGGGCTCGAGCTATGCAAAATCGGCAGTTCCATCGCCGTGTACCTAATGCCTAATGAAGACAATGTTAGAAAAAAGCGTGAGGCAGAATTTGCCAGGCTGAAACAGTAGGGATATACCTAGGTGATTTCATTTTCGGAGCAGAGCAAGACTTGTCATCTGCTGTGGGAGCAATCGTGAACAATTCGAGTTTAGAGTGGACGAGGACGTGAAGTCTGGATTGATGTCCTGGAGCGATTGGGGTGTTTGTGTTGTGATTGAGTGAATCCAGCTTGTTGTAGAGAAGTTAATGGGAGGGATTAGGGGAGATGGTCGGGCATAAAACATTGTCTGCTGCTGGAATGTGGGGGAGTGGGTGTGCGAAGAAGTGGAATGAGTGACGGAGAAAGTGGGTAGTTGTAAAATCAATAGGCCGGCAGGGAAAAGACAGCAGCGGACAGAGGCAATGGGACTGGGCTCAGCTCTCGAGCCGTGGGATTTAGTCCGGATTCCCGCCGGATTATCCTACTTTCAGTCCTCTGGGTCCACTGGGACTCAGAATGGTCAGGTCCGGCTGCTGCCAACAACTCAGCCCAGGGCAGCTTCACTTTCACTGCCGCCTTTCTCCAGGCGACAGAAAAGCAGACCTGGAAATCTGTTAGCGTTCTCACTGTCAACTCCCAAAGTCCCTGGGCTCTATGAATATTCTTCCCGTTCCAAGCAGCGGAACCACTTTCCTTACAAAAGACCGAGAGAAGATTTCATTCATCGATCTTTATCCACCGCAAACTCCGCACTGAAAGCTCCCTTCTTCAGCCTTCAAATTCTCAGGCACATACTAAAGAGAAACACCTCGGCGTGAGGTCATGCGGATTCCCAGCTATATGTTCCTAATTTCTGCGATGAAATAGCTTGCTCAGGTCACACCGAATCTCATTTATCAGAAAACTCGGTCATTCAGTCTGCTCTCTTCATTGCAATTCAATTAGCACTGACCTGAGGTCTTCCTTGGAATCCGAATCAATTCAGAAGGGAAGCCAAGTGTTACACGAGCGAGCGCAGGGTGTTTTTGAGTTGATGATGAGTCCGAGCTACAACCCCGCCGACTGGACGCTAACGCTAACTCAATCCGACTCTCCGAATCCTATTACTCATCACAGTCCTCTTCCCATGTCCGTCTAATTAAAATAACAGATAGGAAATTAGAGTACGACCACAGGAAAACTGTCTGGTAGCAACGGCGGAAGCTCATCCGCGCCCTCAACTGACTTGACTCCAATAATATCTTTAAGCCTATCGATTTTTACTCTGCTGTAGACTCAGGTAGGAAACGAAAGGGTTCCAGAACGAACATTAGCAATAGCACTAGAGGGCTGAAAGGCTACAGAAAAAAAGTTGATCTACTGACGAGTAATTATCCCTTTGAAGTTCTACGGCAGAAAAACGAGATGGAAATGTGATATTATCTCCGCGATTTCTTTAATATTAAAAAAAACAAAAGGCTTATTTTGAGAAAAAAAAGACAAGGTTTCATTAAGTTCCTTTTCTCTCTGTTAATGAGTAGAGTCATTAAAATTGTTTCCTATTTTAGATCTTAGAAAAATCCTAATGAGAGATTCCTGATCTCGCCGAGGTCTTAGAAAAGACTTGAGTCAAAGCTAATTGGAAAAAACACTGTAGAATTTTTGAGTGAAAAAAATACCCAAGAAAAGTTTGTTCTCAGCTTGTCATAATAAGAACTCTACCCTTTAACAACTCTCCTACATATTATTTTTCATATAATAATCCATAACTCCAATTTTTTTTTGTTCCTGAATTTTAGCTTGATGGCATTTTTTTTTAAAAACGAAACTTAAGACGCAAACAAGATCTCGAATTTTTAAGCCATTGCATTATCATCCTAGCACACTCTCTTAAATCTTCATGCCCGGGCATTAGTGAACTCGTGCTCAAGTCATATATCTCTGTATTTCCGAATTGACTCCGGCATCAGAACAAAAAAAAAAGGCCCCAGCTGCATTTAACGTATGGACTTCGCTCAGATCACGGGCTGAATTTATACACGGTATCCCTCTACATCACACCTCATTCAAATCAAAAGTACAAGTCCCCTCAATAATTTAATTTTGATCCTGCTCCCAGACAAAGAAAAAAGGAGTGCTTGTGTGTGACTGGGCCAATTTGCTGTAGTCTTCTTCTTACAGAAACTTTGATGAACAATTCGTTAAGAGGCTTGCCGGTTTTGAGACCGAGATATTTGCGGAATGAGCTGTGTACTGTTGTATTTCCATTGAGGGTATATTGAGCAGTTTCATAATTTGGGCTTGATTATGCATGATGGTTCAATATCCCGTAGCCCAGCGAGCAAACAGTACATATTTCATGATGCTATGCTTGGGTTTTCTCAAAGAGCAGCTAGTAGTCGACTGTATTTCAAACCCTGTTTACGGGATGGAGAGCTGGTGCTCACCAGCACTACTGTCCCTCATTTGTATACGACTTTCACTCTCTCTCTTCTTATTGGAAACAGACGGACCTTTCAGCTCCATATTTGTACGAATGAAGGAAACGCCCAGAATATCACAGAACTTTTAGCACTACTCGTGGAAACTCACATACATTTTTATGAAGAAAAAACGAACCTTTTGACTATTTTCCGGTTTTTTTTCTCTTTTAATTTCTTCTAAAATACAAAGTATGAGAGAGATTTGTGTATGTTTGTTTGAACGGGAGATGACGTGATTGAGATTTTCCAGAATGTGGTTCAAGTGCTGCTGTTTTTTGACATAAAAACTTGGCCTTCCGTTTTTTTTTTGTGAAGGCTCCACTGAAAAATATACCTCTCTCTCTCTCTTTTCCTAATTGTTGTTGTGGGGCACAGGGAAGACAGAGCTAAGGAACATTTTTATTTTGAACAGAACGAAGGAAAGGTATACAAGGTGCATTGGTTTCAGGCTCTATCAAACGACTTGCTTAGCTCGTAATCAGTCAGTCAGGTCGAGGTCATACAGGAAACTGCTGGACAAAAACACAGTGCAGTACAGTAGCTAGGCATCACCTCAAGTACTGGTACATAGTGTTGACAACAGCGGCCCTGTCCCTCAGTACCTTAAGGCCATGCTGCAAGAACGAATTTCGATGGGAGGCTTACTGTTAGCTTAAGGAATACCACGGTTGAGAAAACGACTCTAACTACGGTAATATGCGGTTGTTTGACGCGTGCGATGCCTCGTTAGACAGCTAATCGCATGCGTAACCAAGGCTAGGAATTAGGCGCTCCCGCTAAACTTCAGTCTTGTAACACAGCCTTGACTCAAAGGAGCTCTTGTTTTTGGTTGGACTACCTAACTACTAACTAGGCTTAACTTCAGCAGATAAGTAGGCCTGGTTTATGCTGTTCAGTGACTTCAACCGAAACAAAGCAATGGAAAAAAAAGAAAGCATAAAAAACTGATGAGTTGAGTTTGATTCCGAGAGATTCTGTGTTGTAGGTTGGAATGGGAAATAAAACACTGTGGGAATATCTCCTCTTGAAAGCAATAAAGTAAAGTAATAATAATGATATAAATCTATATATAACAACATATTATATATATTAAATACTTGATACTGTGCAGCCTACGCGTCACTGGACGTACACTCTGTTGTACGGACTTGTGTCGGCTCGCTAGTTCTATGTAAATGGTGGCATAAGGGTGTTTTCCGAGGAACTGGCCCTGAATGCCAGACAGACTCGGGATATAAACCCTCTACCCCAACAAAAAAAAATTCACGATCACAATGATGCTGATAATGACTAAATACTACTAGTAATAAGAATACCTAATACAAACCCTAAGTGTAAGTCGTAGCTGTTGCAGTTCTAGGATTACATGGAAATTCAATGTAATGATTATTATCAATAAATACACAATACTACTAAAATGTCCGGCTTTCGTGTTTCTCGAATTAATTTCTATTCATCTCCACCCTAGCATAAATCCTGGCTTCCGCTGGAGCATCACTGCGCGTATGTATATCTACTATGTAGTCATAGTCCATGGCAGAGCGTTTTAGGGCGACTGAGCTCGTGCGGGAGATTAAAGGGTGAGGCGTCCGAGATGTGAGATAGAGCCCGCTTCCCATTCGGACAAAGAGAAAGTAAATGGTGTTGAAATGAGCCCATTTGGAGAACAGAAGATTGGCTGTAATAATTTGCGATTTGGGCAATTTGGTTAAGAGTCGAGAAGGCACTGAGCGTGAAGGAGATAATGGATGGGCCTGGAATTAATAGGAAAGCCCCGAGTCCTGATGAGCCGTCGGCAGAATGACATTAGGCGCTGGGTGATGCTGGTTGGGCGGAATAGGCGGGCTGGACAGGACGGCGGGATGAAGATGGATCTAAATGGTGGGCGGAGGACAGGTCGACGTGTTCCGCTCTCGCCAGTCCTGTCAAGCCGTCCATCCGGGCTCTTGCTCGGGCGGATGAGTCGATGTGCCGCTCTATTAGTCCCACCACCCGCCCCCCGTTTCTCACGTGTACCCCCGCTCCGCCATAATGGACTCAATGGTGAGAGAGGAGAAGTGACAAGCCGGCCTTTGCTGAGCAGAAAGGAAGAGTCGAGTGATAAATTCAGGCGTCTTATCAGAAGGTTTCCAGGTCATCGAGCCGGAAATGAAATGCGGACATTAGCGCTCTGCCAGAGTGCGAGAAAGCAAGGGAAAAGTACCCCGTCGTCTTCTCACTTCTTCGTGAGAAACAGCATCTCTGCCGGTATGCAAAATGAAAAGAGTCGGAGAAAACACGGACGTTTTTTTTTCTTGAAGCTCGAGCCCCAAATCGTCCCTCTACGCCCCATTCCCCCTTAAATTGCCATTTAATCTCATCTCGCCCAGAACTTGTTTCTAATGCTGATACGGATGTAGCGGAATACCTTTTCACAAGTCTTCTGTATGCAGATGCGAAGTGGAACGGGGACTTGGGCACTTCTCTTGTCTCGAGAGTGCATAAAGCACGTTCTGTGCCTATTTCATCAGATTGCGTGTGGACGGGTAGAGAGGCTCCAGTGCCCCCGCTCATCCATTACCACCTTCTTCCCGAATCCTCTACCTGCATACCATTATCCGGCTTTCTCCGTGGCTGCCAGGTCGGGGTTCCTCTGCCCCGAGTCAGCAGAAATACACTCCTTTCTCTCGACTGCCTTGAAATGAACCATGAACCTCGGCGCTGCAGGGGACCCTTACATCTTCGTCTAGACCAGCAGCGCTTCGCTTTCTAGGTAGCAAGGATTTCATAAGCAGTCCCACCACCAATTAGAAGTAAACAATTTGCAATTCCCTTGCTATTTGCACAATAGAAAGGCATAACGAACTGAATTTCCCCGTATTTGTTGTCCTCGTTAAGAATGCACAATCCACCTGCCAGTCTGCCTCTCGGCCCCAATTACCCTAATTTCAGTTCGGAACGAGGCGTGTATTGCTAAATGTTCCGTGACTGTCTCCTGATGCACAGAAGAGATAAGCGAACGTCTTCCAGTCTACTATATCTACAAAATTCCAACTCTAGCAAATTTAGCATACTTGTGCATTTATGTGTACGGAGAAGCGAAAATAAATAGAGAAGTTTTCATGCGGGGGTTCAAAGAAAGTTCTATAACTGCTGGGCTTGCTCGAGCGGAGAAAGTGTTTGGAGAAAGGAGTGTGAGAAGGTGGGTCCTGTGCGTTTACCTCTCTCGCCTCACTGCGGCCGGAGAAGGGCTAAGTAGATTTGGGGTCGTCGGAGGATAATAAATGAATGATGTTCGGGATAGCCCCTGCGAGATTCGAGGCGTCATAAAAGCTGACTGGGCTAATCTCCGCTCCACTCCCCCGCCCCACCCCGCCAGCCGTCGAGTATTAATTTCCATTCTGGGCAAAGTGACAGGCCGAGAGTGATGAGCATAAATCAGGATTGACGATGGATGAATGCAAAAAGAGACAGGAAATGGGATGCGTCTTCTAGGCCCGTCTTCGACAGCCTCACCGTCTTCTGCACGTTCCATTACTGGTCGCTCAACGACAATTCCTTCCTGCATTTCATCACACGAAATCTGTTACCTGAAGGTAAATTAAATTACGTTGCATGCTCCAAAATCCGTGAAATTAAATGCCCGAAGAGCTGTTTCATGTTCATGAATCTTTGCATCAAATTGTCGAGTCGACTTGTCATTTAGCCGTTTCGCGAGTGACTCCTGTCACCGTGACGTCCACGGACAAAAGTGAAGAGCAGAGCGACGTGGCGAATCGACTCCATCTGCTCCGCGTGTCGAGGGCGGGAATCTCTTCATCTCAGAAGCCTCTCGACAGAAGAGCGGCTGAAATGCTCGTGTCAGCATGATGACGCCCGCATCTCCCTTTTGTCCCACTCATAAGACGACGGAGAGAGATGACAATTCAAGAGCCCTCCTGATTCCTATCTAAACACAAAACTCATGCATTCAGCAATAAAATTCTCAATATTTGTCACCCCTCATTTAATAAATGAGCGGGTTGTGTGGGCACAAAAAGAAAGTTGCTCCTTTCATCTCGCAGGAGCAGCCAAGAAGGCCTCATCCATCTCGGCCGCCCATTCTCCCGTCCATTATGTGCACTATGCCCCGAATAAATCAGAACCAGAAGGAAAAGAGATAGGCTCGACTGGCAGAAGCCACGCTCTGCGGTACAGAGATGGCCCGATTACTCGAGAACCAGCAAACTGCTCCGGCTTGTACGTACACAGAAGAGCCTGGCTGCTACTGCTGCTAGTGAGTTGGTGGAAATATTTCCGGATGAAATCATTGTCACTGCAAATGACAGTGAGGGGGTTGTTGGGTCGGGACGGAGATCAAAAACGGAGAAATGACACAAGAATTTCATAAGCGAGGCTCTGCATTTCCGTGGTGATGGTGGTAGAGGCATGGTGGGAACAGGAACGACCTTATCGCTCCGCCCCGTCTCCGTCGCATACCTCCTCAGCTCACCATAAATAAAAAACAAAATACTAATGTCAGATCTTGCTTGGTCCGTATTTATCATCCTCATGTCAGCCAGTCCAATGAGTACCTATTACTCTATGTCTACACAAGAATTTCTCATTATGCAATCCGTGGTTGGGGCTGGTCAGAATGGTAGCCCATTAGCCAGCACCTCCGCTCCGTTCTTGGCCTAATAATGCGCGAAGGGCGGGAGACAAAAAACGTCGTCTCTAATGATCCGCCTCTCCTGCCAGTAGTGGTAGTGCTCTGAGGCCCCACTCAGCAAATATCAAGAGACTTGGCTTGGCAATGACACAAGAATTTCATAAGCNAGCAAATATCAAGAGACTTGGCTTGGCAGTGTATAATGTTCCAATTAGGAGGAGACTGACGTCTTTTTGAGAGTCCCTTCGAGCTAACCATGCGTTAATAACTTTTCTATCAAAAGCAGTCCTCTCGCTGCCCCTTCAGAACTCTGTTCGAACCACAGGCTCAATATCTTATTTACATTTCAACTCTCATTAGCTTCATAATGATTCACAAACTTTGGATCGGACATTATAGAAGTCAGAGTAGTAGTTGTGGAGCCTTAATGCGGAGTGTAAAACATGGACTTTTGTGTGCTCAGCTGAATAGAGAAAATCGTTATATTTGCTAGTCACTTTCTCCTGCCGAAGAGCTCGTTCGGAGGAAGAACTCCTAAGCTGAGAATTGGTAATGTATTTATGCCTCGTGCGGGAGCTGCTGACTTCCTTCCCCTCCTTCGTCTTGGTGATAAGGGAAGTGAGCGTTAATGGTCTGACAAGTCAAGTTAGGCTCGGGCTAATGGCATTTTAAAATTAATTCCTCTTGTACATGATAAGCCGAGTAGTAATTAAGGTAATAATTAGCCTAATGAGGCTCAGACGAGACCCAGCCCATTGGTCGCTCTGATTCCGCTTCCCATAAACTCTCCATCTTACTACGACACCCAGACTCTCTGATACGGATCCGCCGCGAGCATTACACCCGGAATGTGTCCCCATTAAGCCCGCAGATAAACCATTCCAGATAGTATTAATAACCACACGAGATTAGGGTCGAGGGCTTCCGTCCCAGAGCAGCGGAAGAGGCCTGGCTTCCCAGCCTTGTTTTGCATATTGAAGTGCTTGGGCTGATCTGAATAGGCTTAGCGGAGCTCGTGTATTACGGCTGGCGGAGATGCTGGACGCTATTGTTAACTCTCGTTGACTTGAGCTCTCCTGGAGCTTCGGCACTCTTGCCAGGAAAGAGGCAATCAATTGAATTGATCGATTTCCCATCTTCAGCCTCTCCTGTCTAATGCTCTCCGCTCACAGCGTCCTTTCAGCCAACGAGACTCGGCATTAATCTGACCCCGCATCCAGTCGTTGACCCAGGAACGCGTCTCTCTTGATTAAAAGAACTTATCCCGAACGGGCGGCTGGGCAGGGCACATCCATCTTCCGATACAACCTCTCGACCTGTCTCATCTCAAGTGACATCCTTCCTGACTCCAATCTTCCTGTGTCTCCTGTCCTCACAGGCCAAGCCAAATTTCATCCCTTCTTCGCCGTCATGCGGACCTCTCAATGAGTAATTTGTGCACAAGTCGAGTGCCCGGGGAGTTTCTTGCAAATTACCATACATTTATTGCCATTTGATTGTATTCAAGCCCGTTAACATAAAAATTTTCAAGTCTAATACGGTAAAATTTTACTTTAAGCGAAAGTATTCATGCTAAACCAGTGATTGATTGACAATGGTTCAAACTTTGACTGGGAATTCATAGACTAAAATGAGTTGTGGTGCGCGGAGTGGCAGAAACCTGGCAGATAGGTAGCTCGTTGCTATTATGATATTCTGAAGTTGAGGAGTCATGCATGCTTCTGTGGTGGTAGCTAGGCAGTATTCCGTTGAATGTCTGGTTTGCTCATAAGGAAGTCCCGGCGGATTTCAATGGAGACGGACTGGGGAGTTGTAGGTTGGAGTGGATGATAAGACTGACAAGCGGAGTACAATATCGTCTTGGTGAGCCTCCGTCCCAGCACTTGTAATTCATCTCTCTCCACAACAGACGACGGCAGGCGGACAGGCAGGACGCCCGGGCCACGGCAGAAAGATGCTACTCGTCACATTCAACTCGTCAGATTGGTCTTAGAAAAATTGAGCATCTTGCGTTATGCTTAATTTTGTCGAAAATTTTTGAGAAAAAATTTATGCATTGAAAATGGCTGAACGGCGGAAATATTCAGAGTGTAAATTGGAAAGCTTGATTCTGCTCATAAGTTGGCAGTCCTTTTGTTTGCAGCCATTTTCCTTAAAATCCGGAGAAAGCGGAGAAAGTCCTGCCGGAGCGTCCAGGTTCCTGTCTGAATGTCACAATAGAATAGTTTTTATTTTCAGGAGCCAGAAAATAGGAGAGAAAGCTAGGAATAAATACAATAGGTCTTTTTTGGCTGACACTTGACGACAGAAAAGTTGGTTGGCAAGACTGTGAGGCGAGGCTATGGTGGCAGAACAAGGAGAGACTGACATGAGCATCAAGGGGAAATGGGCTATTTCCAGATATCCTCTTATCCAATGACGCTCGCCCAAGTATTAATCAACTAAAAGCTAATAGCCTACTCAGGAGGAGACTCCTCCGTTTCATTTTAGCTCGACTTCAGCCTGATTGGATTTACGTCTGTCCGAACTGAAGCCAGATCTCTTCCGCCCTTCTCAGGTAGCTCAGACGCCGCCTTTATTGCACTTTCTTTTTATACTAACTCACATCTATCAAGTATCAGGTAACTACGAACATATATCCAACGACATCTTACAAATTCTATTATGGGCCGACCACATACCAAGGTTCTACATAATGGCGCAGCCCACGAAGCTCTTGACGGCTAGAGAAACATAATGTCTCTTTTCTGTACTTTGCAATTCCGACTGTTGGCTTGTCGTCGATAACTCAATTATAACGGTAACACTGGTATTTTTTTGTTACATTTCAGGCTTGGGAATGTAACTAATTTACGTCTTATAAACAAAAAAATATTTTAGTTAGTTTGGAACCTTAGAATCTGACTTTTGCCTTGACTTCACTCTTATAATTCGATAGACGCATGTTAGCTTTAGTATAAGAATAAAGAAATAGTGGCGTTAGCGGAGGAGTTTAACTTTGTTAGTGACTTTTGCTTGAATCCCGGGAGACGTGCTGGCTATTAAGAGGGTAATACATATTAGAATTACTGCTCAGCGCGACGACAGAGTGAAAAGCGGGGCTGATTACATAGAATTCTGGGATTAATTGAAGCCCCTCTCCCAAAACCTGTGCGTTCCCATTTGGAAGTAGAGAGTGAGTGAAATCAAGTGTCAGTTTCGTCAAAGACATGTCTGATGAAAGGATTTGAGGTCGTGATGGAGTCATTAGTCATTTCTTAGAGTTCAAACTTCATAAATGAGCAGGACTTTCTCCAAAGCTCTCGCCTTGGTCGCCTTCACAAAGTGGTAGCGGAGGTAGTTGAGGTATGACTCAATTCTAATGCATAAAATTCTTGGGCACGAGACAATTGTCATCGGTCAGCTTGACCTTAAGATCGGAACACGTGAGAATGCAACGAAGCTTCTAGAAAATATTTTGGTAACTGAACTCTGTAAGGTTGGCATCAGAACTACGCTTAATGCAGGTCTTTGCCTGACGTTGGCTGGTTTCGACATGGTTACGCGAAAGCGAAGCAGTGGATGAATTAAACGGTAGCCATGTTCGACTCGATTTGAATTGAGGAAGCTGACTGTGTATGTATAAGAGTGTGTTTTGTGACTTGTTTGCTGGCTTAGTTGATTTGGTTGGCTGGAGGCATTGTGTGCTGTCTGCGTTTGGGCTGGAGGAGGAGACTGGGGAAAGCGTGTTGTTGGAAAGGAGCGAGCACTCAGGCACAACTGTCATCTCGCATCATTTCTCCGTTCCCTCACCTCAACTGCAGCTCACGAGAAGAAGCGTTTACAGACTCAGACTCTGCGTCTGAAACCAATTAGCCAGTTGGACTCCAGGTCTAATCCCTCACTTTTGACCTAGCATTCAGGTCCTCTTCTTTCTGCAAAGGACCCCATCACGGAAATTAGGGGACTGATGACATTCAAACCCGTTCTCTAATGAAATCCGAGAGCCAGACTCGTCTTCTCTCTAAAAAGCTTCTTTTCTTGGCTGCTTTCTCCATGCTCCATTTCTCCGACTGAGTGGCTCATTACTCCGTCCGCTCACGCGTTGGCCGAGTTTCAGGCTCGAAGCTAAGAGACAACGCAGTCACTGGCCTATGCAAATCCAACTACTTCCATTGTAAAAGCTTTTAACGACACTTTGGACTTTCCAGGTTTCCAGGAGACTGGCATATTTCCCTGTCAAGCATCGTAGCTCCTGGGCTCATACGCCTCTCTTCTTCAAACTACTCAAATGTTTAGTACCGATCGTATATTTAGTTCATTTCAGGACAGCTCTCCTGGAATATCAATGCCTGATTTGACGTAGTATTCTAGTCAGGACTGATGGTAGTCTCTCCGGTTGTGGGTCAATCTAAGCCTGAGGTGATGACAACTGAAGCTCGCAGTACAAGTAAATTAGATTAATTAACAAAACTTTCACCTCAGGGCCACATGATCAGAATAAAGCATAAAATGAAGCCTAACGAATTTTGTTCAGAAGCTATTATGCTCTACAGAGTCGTAAAAATAATATAAAATCGGAATACAAATACATAAAACCACTTACACTTGACCTAGTTCTTGTATAAATAAGGATAGCTCCGCGTCGGTTCCTGTAAAACTGGATCCTCAAAGATGAGCGGGTTTTTATTTGTTTGTTTAAAAGATGCAAAATTCTATGCACTGTGTGTGTTAAATACTTTTCGGTTTGAATTTAATAATTTTTGGGCATTTTTAGGTCAAAATATTTTAATTTAGATCCAAGTGGCAACTATAGAATTCTAAATTATTAAATTAAATTTACGAAAGTTAAAATTTTCTGGCATCTAAAAATGAATATTTGAAAGTCTGCCTGAATTACTATAAAGTAGCGTTCCATCGGCAGAGAAGCTATTACCCATGAAGCCATGCATAAAACTCATAACGTGACAAATTGTGCTCCGACCAGGCTTCAAAATTACGTGACGTTCCGTCCCCTACCACTAATTCTTATTCCAAACTCCAGCCCGACGTCTGGTATACCCAAGGCAGTGCTAGAAATTATTTTACTTGAGTTGGAAATGAGTAAGTATTCCGTATTTCCTTCGTCTAATATGCATTCTTACTTTTCTCTAACTCAAGTTTTTGTGAAGAAAAGGTCCCTGGTTCCTTTTCCTTGGAGCATTTCAACTTATTACGACTCCTTCTTCGACACATTTAGTGCCGAGACGTTGCTGAAACTTTTTTTTTGCCAGCAGGCAGGCCGCCGTTCTTGTTCTGGGAAGTTGGGACTTGAATAAGTCCAAATGGACTTGTGTGTAGCAAGCAGGAGATTATTAAAAGTTTTTGTGAAGAAAAGGTCCCTGGTTCCTTTTCCTTGGAGCATTTCAACTTATTACGACTACTTCTTCGACACATTTAGTGCCGAGACGTTGCTGAAACTTTTTTTTGCCAGCAGGCAGGCCGCCGTTCTCGTTCTGGGAAGTTGGGACTTGAATAAGTCCAAATGGACTTGTGTGTAGCAAGCAGGAGATTATTAATTTTTTCCTTAGCAGTCCGCTTTCCCTTCGATTTAAATGCATTTGTGGAGTGATGGGCTGGGAGCAATCATGAGCAAGGTGAAAAGTTATTTTTTCTCTCTGTTTAATAGCGAGCAAGCATAATTGGACTAGAATAGGCCGCTTCAGACTTGACTCGACTTCAGCTCTGAAAAAGGAGAAAAAATTAATTCCAGAGTTTTATGGCGTTTACGCCCAGCCGAAACGGAATGCCGAATTAAGCTGCTTCACAAAATATTTTTAAAAATTGATTCAGCGATCCGTAATCTACAAGCTGTATAGTGTAACTTCTAATGTAACCCCGCGCAGTGGGCTACAACGACGGCAAAAAGCCAAGGTCCATTTTCCGGTGAACCAAAAATTGTTATAAGCGAGCGAAGCAGTGAGCTGAGAAAAGCTGGAATCCCTAAAGTCTGAAGAAAATTATTTATTAGGCTTTTTCCTGGGGCCTCGACGTTGAATTCCGCTCTGCACCTGCCAATATCTGAGTAAGCGGAATTCTACTTAAACTTAAGGCCCACTTCGTCGTCCGGGTCTCACTAATAAGTTCCGTGAAAGGGACGCGGGGTTTCGTCTACAGACGTCCCCATTATGGCAATCCCTAATATCCCCTCTCAATTCGGATAAAAAACTCTGCAATGCGCCGTATTCTAGTAATCCCACCTAGGGCTTATGAGATCCTTTATTTTGGCACCTTAAAAAACCTTGCTCAGCAAACAACTACTGTAAAATTAAAGGTGCTGTAAAATGAAAGGTTGAAATATTAGCTGGCTCTAATCCTACAGCATACGATCCATGTGTGACCAATTCATGTGGGAGCCCGTCACGATTTCGCCAGTTAAAGCGTGTGAATTGAAAATGCTGGAAGCCTTGAGCTTAGTCCCTTCAACTGCAGTGCCAAGTGCCAATGATCAAAGGAATTTTTATCTACAAAAATTCTTTGAGATTCGTAGTAGGAAACGAGATTTCCATGAATATGATTTCCAGGATTAAACCACGTCATAATCTCGTGTCAGGAATGCCTTTCGCTTGACTTGGAATTAGGTTGTATTGCACAAGGCGTTTGAATGCTTGTTTTCTGGAGCAGAAGGACCTCGCAACTCCTTTCTCTGAGGACACGGGGAAAGTGCTGTCGAGGCAATTAGAGCTTTCCTTGTGGAGAGAGATGACTTGTAAATGAGAAGGTGAGCACTGATTGGGCTCAACCTCAACGCTTCTCTCTGTAGAAACGCCTGAATGCCCAGTCAAAGTCCTGAGACGCCGAGTTGTCAGGCAGAGAAGCCCATTACGTCTTGTTGAGGGCAATATTTCTAAATAAGGAGAGCAAAGGAGGCTCCTTCCATTTTTCTATATAATTGGTTCCCTTGCCAAATCCAGCATATCCGGATAAGGCAGAGAAGCCCATTACGTCTTGTTGAGGGCAATATTTCTAAATAAGGAGAGCAAAGGAGGCTCCTTCCATTTTTCTATATAATTGGTTCCCTTGCCAAATCATCCAGCATATCCGGATACGCCCTACTCCGAAGATGAGAAATGAGTTGCACACAAAAGCATAGGCGTAGGCCTCTCGGGTCCGCACAGACAATTCCTTCCATTTCGGCAAAACTATCGTTCAATTACCTAATTTGAGATAACAATGACAATAACTGCGGTAAATCATACGGAATACAGTTTATATTTGTTCTTTGCTGAGCTAGACAGCAGCAAAAGTGCTGTAGACCTTGGCTGCACAGAAGTACGTCTCTAAATTGGCGTAGAATCCAAAGACTCGCTAAATAAGCAAGGAAGTGAATGCTCGGAGTCCCTGCTGAGTTGGCGAATATACGGCGTAGGCCTTTCGTTCTCCACTTAACCTATCTGTAGAAGGAGCCTCTTCTTGGCCAGACCAGGTACGAAGTAGCATTTTTGGTGAAAGTGTAGCTCAAGATGAGTCATGGAAGCTGAAGTGCTGGAGTGCGGGCGGGGCTGGCAAATATAAAAAACATTTAGCATGAATCTGCAATTTCTCATCAAACAGCTCCCTGGCTTGATTTAATGCGGTGGGGAGAGGGGATTCTGGAGATCTCAAGGATGCGGGTAGAAGACCCGAGGCATCTCTTCAGTCTTTTGTGTGACTCTGCTCTCAAGTGCCTTCCACCTCCTCGAATCGGGCTGAAGATGAGTGATGGCAAGTCTGATTACCAGCAGGGATCACTACAGTTCTTCAGCATACACCACCGGCTTAATTCCTGCTACGTCCGCAATCCAATTCCCAGTTCCTAGTCCGCTTATGCTCATACCAGCTCAGCTGAAATTAAGCTCTGGCTTGGCCTAAATCGTCCGCTATACACCCAAAATCATATCAACTAGACACTCCTTGTGTATTTCTAAATGCTAGTATTTTCTGCCAATAGCTCTGTCTAGCAATAACCATGTCCAATTTGAGCTTGCAAAATTATTGCTTGTCCATTAGCTTAGGTTTTAGATGCAGCATTAAGTGAGATGCTGATGTCCATAGAGTGTATCTGCACGACACATTCTACACTTCGCCAATTTTCGAGCGGACACCTTGAAAAAAGAAAATGGCCATATTATGCATGCTTAGTTGTAGGTCTAATGTAGACCAGCCCTTGTACATAGGTAAATGCGCTCAGCTGTCAAGCCAACTTTCTGACATTCCAACTGTTTGAGCTCCTGAAGGCCTAATTTCAACCGTCATCCACTCTTCGTTGAGTAATTGAAAATTAAACTAGATCTGAAGCAAGCAGTCAGTAGGCAAGTTGTTGTTTGTTGTACTGCGGCTGTTCTTGGAACATGCTGCGGTTGAAAGTCGGAAGCTTGTGAAGTCAGTGCCGGGTTTACCGAGTTTTGTGGTTTGAATTGAATTTTGTGTGTGTGTGAAGAACTACGTGGAAACACGGTTGTTGGGAATTTGGGAATGTCAGGGGGTTGTGTGGATGGGCGAGGCAGAAAAGACTTTGCTCCACTTGCTCGCTGAACTCAGCATTATTTCACTCGGCGACTCAAGCCCTCGTCCCTGTCGAGAGAAAGTTGGGAATTAGGAATAATGAAGTGGTAAAGGAAAAAAAGCTGTGTCTTCTTCTCTGCAAGAACTCTGCTTGCGTTGCGAGTAGTGCTTGCATAAAAACAATGCAAACAAATCGCAAGCAGCCGGAGTGGCTTCCACGGACTCCCCACACGGCACCCACATTCACTCTGGACACGCCGACGAGGAGAAAGTACCGCTTTCTCCCTCTGTCAACACTCCGGACTTGCTGCCTGGCTCTGCCTAAGGACTTGACTGATTTCGCGACACTTCGCAGGATGACAAAAACTGCAAGTTGTAAGTACAGGTCAATCGTGTAGCAGCGTATAATGTGAAATTTGAATTAGATATTTGGACACTAATCCCGGAGCTAATGGATTTTTTTGAACGCCTGGAGGAGACCATGTACGACTTGAGCTACTATGGGGGCAGTGACAAAGGCACGCGGGACGGGTGACGGAGGGGCAGACTGGTGGTAGATAAGAAAGAAGCCCTTTCATTACAGTCAGTCCTTCTCCCATTCTCCTGTCTCAATACTGAGAAATGAGTTTAAAGCACGGCCAAGGTCTTTATTCATCAGACAGAAATGGGATATTCAATTCAATGAAAGACACGCACTCTTTTTTCCTTCTTCTGATTTTCTTCTTGTCTCCCAAACGAAACGAAGGAAACAAGTTCTTTTCTTCATCTTCAAGTCTCCGATTTCGGTTCTGGAAGGAAACAAGGAAAAAAGCCTCCAGCGACACGGCCACAGTTCTCTTCTATTCAACTTCTTCGCCTCCTTTTGTTTTGTCTTACTTCCACTGGTCGAGGAGTGAAAGGAGCCTGCTACTGCCGTTAGTTACCAAGTCAGTTCATAAGCACGATAGATTCTCTCAGGGAAATCCTTTGATGGAGGTCAAGGCGGTAGACAGAGCGAGAGAGAAAGCTTCTGAATCTGATAGGTTTTGCTGTGTACTTCGGAACAAGGCGCCTTTCGCCGTTTGTTTGTAGTTTTCGGATGGATTACATACAAAAAGCTCGTACAGGTACACTTTGCTTAGAAAACTGAGATGATCTGGTCAACGGTATTTCTAAAATTCTAGAGGATTTTATATTATTAAGGGCACAAACAGCTACAAGGATTCGAACGCGCATCTGCATCTACATAATACCACGTCATGTAAGGTTTAGATATTAGTCCTGGAGTTCAACACAATTGTGTGTGCTTGACCATGTACGGCTCGCTTACTCGGATATTCTACGAGACGGATTAGAATTAACATGCTTTTGGGAAGAGGTATTCAACATTGCCGTGCTGTCAATACTAAATTCAAGGACCGAAATGGCTGACTCATACTGACGTGGAACGAAGAGAAGAGGGAGCGGAATACTACGGCTGGTTGTTGGCGGGGAGAAGGCAGATTGCCAAATAAATCCATCATTTGTCACTCATGCTGCTGATGGAGAAGCGGCAGGACGGAAAGCCCAGCCCAAAGGTAGCAAGGCAGACGAAGCGGCCTCCTTTCATTCCATTTTGGCTCGATTGCACATTAGCTGGCCTGTCAGCCAGTTTCGATTTTTCAACGACAACGGCGACAAGGAGAACGGCAAATAGACGCCTCTCGCCTGGCCTGGATCATGCTCCATTGAGTAGTGCTAAGCTTAGATGATGATGTCTTGTGTGTAGACCAGAGAAGGTAGGCAGATAATCTTAATCTTAACTGAGAGGCTCCTCTAATGAAACGTCGAAGGACCTGTCCTCACATCGAGACCGTTCCCCATGACGGACACACCACATATGTTCCGAGACAAATTGTCAATCTGGCGCAAAGCAGTCTTTGTTGCAATGGAGCGTATAGTCCTGTAAAGCCTTTTACTTTGTTCCCGATTTCCCGACCCTATTTTCCGTATTTTCTTTATTTAAATATTTTCATATTTATCCAAAGTTCATCCGGTTGAAATTTGTAATGTTGGGCACTGCAGCTTTTGCTTTGCTGTTACTGAAGTTTGGATCTTTAGTAGAAGACCCCCTGCTCGCCCAGTCACTAGCAACTCCTTTGCAGAACTTGTTTTATGCCTCTTGTTTACGCTCAAGAGCTCCTTCTGTTGGCTGAACAGCCCAGAGAAAGCACCGACCACGAGTATGCTTCTCTCTCTCACTTTCACTCCCAGACACTAATTATACAGGGCTCAAACTAAATTAAGTTCCTTCCTATAAGAAAGTTATGACGGGATCTAGGCAAACTGAGAAACCTGAGTGTCCAATATTGCCAAAATACAGCCGAATTATTACAAACCAGCTACAAGACTTCCTTGTCGAGCGAGCAGCTTAAAAGGATTACATGCGCTCACTGTGTCGTCCCACTTAGCTAAGCCGGACTTGAGAGTTACGGTACACAGGTGGGCTGGCCAGAGGTGAGAGCATAAAATAGAGAATAATTGGAGCCATTTGTCATCGGAATGGGAAAAGGGGGAGACGACTTGGAAGCTGGACTAACTGCAGAAACAGATTGAGGACTGAGGACTTGGCTCGGTGACAGTCTCGGACTGTGGCTGGCAGTAATGGCTACCTGGTGGTTGGGGTGATTGGGCTGAGATAGTGCGGATAGAGGCTTGTCAGGCGGGGGATTTGGGCCGTGCTCAGTGCCGAAGGAAGATGATCGTGGCACGATCGTAGAGGCGGCGGAAGTGAGTCTGGAATGAGCATCGTTGTTGGCTGGAGAAAGCAGGGCGGCCGAGGACTTGAAAGAGGCGGAGTGGAGACTTGTGTCTCTCTTGACTCTAACGATCTTCTGGTCCTGACGTTGAGAATTATTGCGTGCGATTACCCTCTCTTCCCTTTTGTTTCCATATTAGAGGCCCACAAAAGACTTTTAACGATTTTCATAAATCATCAACCAATGCACAGCACTTCTCCAGTCCTCCCCTCACAAACTCAAAATTCCTGTCCCAAAATCCAGCCATTACCAACTCGGAGCGAGGACGCCGCTCGCCCATTACTCGCTCATTCCCTGCCCGCCAAGGCCCATCAACATCACATTCCCAACAGCCAATCTGGACGCGGAATGGACGGAATTACGACTCACCGCCCTCCGTGCCCACTCTTCCCTTCAAACACCTTCAGGACACTTATGCTCCGCTTCAGCCGCGTCTTTGCTCTAAAAAGACAAAAGTAAGGTCTTGGAAACGAACGAGGTAGCAACTGACAGAGCCATTTCCAATCAGATAGGCTCACCAGTCATCTCTCTCCTCGGCCTGTCCAGAGCGATGCCAAGAAAGTCGCTCTCAATTCTCGATTCCATAGAGCGAGCCGCTTTTCTTCCGTAACAAACGGCATCCAGGAACTTCGCCGTGTTCAGGAAAAAGCGTCTGATGTACAGGAGCTCAGGCGGATCACTTCCACTCCGCTCCTGTCCCGAGCCCCAGTCAGGAGTTATGATTGATCTCTGATCACTATCCTATAATACATCTCTAAAAGCTCTAATCCTGCAATGCAGACTCACATGCGGAAACTCCTCCGCCTTCTTCATCAGAATTCACTTCATCGGGCACGGCACAACCAACTTAACAGCGTGGCAACAATCCAGATATGTTTTGGCATTACCTGAATATACTGAGCAGTGCCAAGTGTCACGTAGATAAGGTAACGTTGGGCCTTGGATGCTGTGTCAAAGCATTCCGATGACAGGCATCTGCCGAGCCGAGGCACCCTGCCTTGACGGAGAGGAGGAAGCGACGTGTGCCTTCTGCTGGATCCAGAGCACGCTTTGACAGAACTTATCTCATATTAAGAAAGTCAATAAAGAGAGCGGAAGTGAGGGATAAGAAGCAGGAATCAAGAAGTAATCATATCGAGACAGAGAGACGGACAAGGGAATATTTAGAAGGAGTATCGATGGAGACAGGAAACGTCAAAACTATATTTGCTGAGAATCGAGGAGAAAATGAAAATATTTGATTGTGGAACTAGCTCAGTGGGACGCTGGAGAGGCTGCGGGAGTCGCTCTTTGTTCCAGTCAAAGTGCCTCGGCTCCTGCTCCACTCCAGCCCAAAGTGGAATTGACGTCTCGGGCGAACGTGACGGGCGGATGAATTACGCTTCCCCATTTAAGACTCTTGCTCTAACTGAGTGACGCCGAGATGCGAGCACACTAATCTAATCAGATGCTCAGGCTTCTCAGGCGAGTCCAAAGCCTTTCCACAAGCTTAAACAAGATTCCGAGGTTTTGCCTTACATCTCATCAGAGCCACCAACAAGGAGGCTCATTAACTGTTTAGCCAACACCAGCCTCCCCCTACCAAATACATGTCTTTTGCTCGGCGACGGCTGAGACTAACAGGCAACCATGTTCCTCAATAGAAGGGCCCTAAGACTTTGATGGAATGAAACGGATTTGGGGACAGAAGAATAGGATCACCTGCTTTCCCTCTCGAGCGTTTCTTATTGTTGTGCAGGGTTTGTTTGAGGGCTTTGAGCCAAATCACCATAGCGGACTGGCAAGGCAAAAGAAGTGAGTGCGGACTTTCTCCGCTGCACGGACGCCAGGCGACAAAGACAAAGGGGCCTCAGAGCTGAGGCACTTTTTCCCAAGAAGCTCGCCGTTTTTTGTTCAAATTGATTCCGCTTTGGAAGGAAGTCCGTATGGAGACAGCCCCATTTTCCTCCCTTCTAAACTTCCAATCAATTACGCTCGCCTGCCTCCCTCCTTTCCTCTCCATCAAATAAATCTGGGCAAAATGGCACTTTTCATCGAGCTAATTAAATCTCAAGTTTGAGAAAATTAGAGACTTGACAGTTATACGACCTAATGGGCCCAGCAATCCCCATTCTTCAGCTCCCCACCCCTCCCACTCCCCCCATCACCAAAGCCAAATGTCATCAAGCAAGGCAGTCGAGTGTGCGGAGAAAGTGAGGCCGTGGCTAGGAGGGCAGAGGAGGGGCGGCTCAATTGACCATGAGGTCACAACTTTTCCGTTCCAGTGAAAGAGGCATAGGGACACCTCTGCACAAACCACGTCTCACACGTCCTGGCTGCACTCTGAAGAGAAAGCTGGGTGCCTAGGAGAAATCCAATTTATTGTATTAGGCCGATCCCTTTGATCATTTAAGTTCTGCTCCTCGGATTGGACTTCAACCTGCTTCTCGGTGGTCTTGACAACTCTCAAGCAGCCGAGCATGGAGAAAATCAGAGCCCAAGTCCCTTAACCCCAGTCCATAATAGGGATGAGTTTGTAGTAGTGGGGTGAGAGGCTGGAGCACGGACAGACCCGCTTAATAGGAATCAAATTAAGGCTTTCTCCGCCTTCACCAACTCCCGTAATGCTATTAGACCCACAGCTTTCTTTTCCAAGGACCTAACTTCTCATTAAATTCTTCAGAAATGTCTTTTAAACGTATTGCCCATAAGAGTCACAATTCCAGGCATCTAGGCTAAAGGCTAAAGACTTCTGAGCCAGTGAAGGGACTAATTCCGATTATTCAGCTGGAAGAATTCAAAATTGGAGTCTGATACAAGAGCTTAATATACTACTGTCATGTTAGGCCTTGCTCCAGCTTGACGTTTTGTGCTGAAGCCTTATGAGAGCTTGTTGTATTTTTAATTTGTAAAAGCTGAGATGGTTATGACGACGGAGAGGCAGGAGAGATTTTATGTGTCGGACCGTGTGGAAGCGAGCCTGCCTGCCACGAGAACGCCTGGAAAGCGAGCTGCTTGGCTGTTTGGAGGGTCTCTCCGACACTCCGACTCTGCGTTCAATCGTAATTGCAAAAGTTTTGAGGAGGCTGACAGAGAGAGGACGGCCATCTATTTTAATTTGAACGGCTTGTTGGGAAGGATGACAGAGTTGCTTGGCAGGGATTCCAGGGCATGCAGATAGGCTCTCCAACTGGGTAAACAGGGCCATCGCCATGATCTCTCGTCTAACAATCTGCCCCAATGTCCTCGTCTCACTCTCCCTCATTCAATTAGAACAAAAAAAAACTTTGGGTCCTCGCCCAGGCCGTGAGCCATTAGCAGGGCTGGATTCCCACTCAATAAACGGCTACATTTCATTCCGCCACACTCAATTTCAGCCTCTTTAATTACTTTCACAGTCCGGCAGCCCACCCACCCCACCGAGCGAATCCTCAGAAATTGGGCCTTGTACCTACACTCTAAGCGGATTAGTTTATGAAAATACGGAAGGCTAGAAACCTAATTACCACATGGAGAGAGAGAGAGAAGCAGAGGCGGTGATTTCCGCAACTCGGCAACGGTCTAATCCCGAAAATGTCCTCTGCTTATTACACCGCTTACCAGTTCCAGTCAGCATCAAGCCTATTTGCGGGCATTGCTCCAGCCAGCCTCCTGCTGCCTAAGCCCAAAACTAAAATCAATAGATCTGCCGAGCATAATCCTCTGAGCAGAGGCTCAAAAATAATTTGACAAATCGGAGGAGTACCAGCGACTTCTGACCTATACGCTATAGATGGACTCACTGCTACTCTGCAGGACAGGAACTGATCGGAGTCAGTAGCAGCGGCAGTGCTGGTTTCCGTCCGAGCAGGTCTAGGCAGCGAAGGCAAGCAGAATGAGCGGATGAAGCCCTAATGCCGCTCTAAGTAATGCGTAATGTATGAGGCGGAGAAAGTCTGGCTATGACAAAAGCGGACTCTGTTCAGTTTCGGAATATTTTCTTGCCAGCCTCATCTCTGGAGGAGGTTTCGGCATGAGCCCATCATAAATAATATCACTGCTCCCCAACTCCGCTTCAACCGGCTCACGGGCTCCACATCAACTCAAGTGCAAATAATGGACCCGGGATTCCCAATCCCAACTACGACCACGGCTTTCTCCAGCCCACAACTTTCACTCATTCCATCGAATGGAACAATAAGCCAAATATACCAAATATACAAAAAAAATCCTCTTTGCCAAGCCGCCTCTTTGACTAAGGTAAACGTAAATTCAATATGTGACGACCCTCGAGCTATGCCCATAAACTAAGGCAAACTATTCACTCGTCTCTCTGCTCTGGAGGATTACGATCAATTGCAAAATGAAAGGTCAGGCTGGGACAACTCCGCAGACGTTACACTTCTGGAATCTTCAATTCCGAATTCAATATATCTTCTCTAAAGACGCTTCATGAATAAAAGAGAACTCAAAGCAAGGAACAGAGATGCCAGAAGCATGTTTGGCTTTCGAGCTCCGCATTCCCCAAAATCATTAATGAAAAACTGCACAAGATTCTGCATTTTTGAACGAATCCCAGCCAGCCTAATTTGAATCCAATTCTCTGCTGCCGGCTAGAAAGACGCAAATCTAAGTTTGTCTGGGTCCAGATAGGAAATATGTCAATGAAAAAGTACCAAGCAGCAGCGTTCATGATATTTATAATTTTATTTCCCAGTTTGTGAGTTCCGAGTAGTTGTAGTAATAATTATAAAGTGAATCCCAAGAGTGAGACTCGTGTGTTTTTTTGAGGTGATATACAACCATAGAAACTACTTTTAAAGTGAATAATGATACATAAATACTTTTTTTTTCTCATAAATATGTAATTATTGGACCAATACAATTTGCATTTTTTCTTGGAAAACAAAAATATAGACATGTGATATTTTATAGGTAGACTTGTGTGATATAAGAGCAGCCATTTCATTTCTAGCGTTTCTCTACGAATCATCGGGAGTCTGACACCGGAAAAAGCTTCTGTGAGAGAGAGAGAGAGAATAAATAGAACACTGGGCAGGAGTTAACGACCAGTCAAAGAAAGTACCGGGACATGGACAGGAAATTATACAGTTGTGATAATATTTGTGTGCTCCGTTAGCTCATGTAATATCTTGGACATTTTGACACTTCTCGTCTCAACAACAACGG
>VNWX01000059.1:0-36914 GCA_009869905.1 Ceratophysella communis
ATTTTACTGCGGAAACAATCTGAACGAACCATGTCTTTGCCTGTTCCTCGTCAATGGCGTCATGTTGCTTGAGATACTGCAGCAAGTTTCCGTTTCCAACAAGTTCCAGGACAATATATACCCGGAATTTCGTCTCCCAAGCTCCGAAGTAGCCAACAATATTCGGATGCTTCAGGAGCTTGAGCATCCGAACTTCATGAGGAAGCATTCTCAGAGCAGCCTCAGCCATGTTGCTTTTCTTCGAGTAAATTTTAACAGCCACGTTAAGTCTATAATCCTTGCTGTAAGCCATCTAAATCAGTCAAAATCACACAAGCAAGTAATTTGGATTTAGGTACAGCTTAAAAGCAGACTACTTATGAATATTCAGCTGGCCGGTCAACGAATTTTAAGAACTTACCACAACTTTACTGAATGAACCATGACCCAATGTTGCTCCAAGTTCAAACCCTGACTCTTCGAAAATTTGATGGTTTCTGTCCGTGTCCGTAATAACATTTTGGTGACCCCATGGAAGATTTCTGGTCAGACCTTGGAGCCCTTGCTGGAAATAGGGTCTTGGAGGAACGTTCCACAACCCAGCCGGCAAACGAAGCTTACTGGCCATGACGTGCGTGGAAGTCATAATAAGCTGAAGACTGTGAACTACCTACTACTAATGAAAAAAACTTTAAATTTTGATATGCTTGTGCTAAACTAACTAATGCAAGCAGCAAGGAACCTACTTACGCCTATAACTAAAAAGTTAAACAGTAAACCTAAATTCTAGAAACTAAACTTTCGGACACTTTTGTTTCTAAAATTTTGCTCGCTTTTTCCTTCTAAACGAAAATGCCCTTCTAACAATGTAATAAGTCTCTATGGCATCAAGCAATCTGTTACTGAATTTTATTACCACAATTTACTCGAAGAAATACACCATATAATTTGTGTTTCTGTATAGTTTAGGTAACAACTTCCTTCACGACAACTCCTTGACCCTCTTCCTCCTGCATTTTCTTTTGAGCAACTTGTATTTCTGAACAATCGTCGAGGAGACATTGCATTGCCTGTTCCGGAGTAATCGTAGCTCCCCATCCCATAGATGCATTCATACGGTCTGATTTCTTATACGACATGGCGAGTGCAAAGGCCTCTGCCATTGTGATAGCCATGGAGTCAGTCTCATTCATAGTTTGGCTTCCACTTTGTCTTGCTCCCTCCAACTTGGCGAGTACGATATCAGAAGGAGTTTGATGTCCGATAGTGTCAAGTCCTTTGAATGATGTTACGAGGCTGATACACAGATTCACTTGAGTCTGAAACCGCATTATTAGAGCTCGTTCATTTGGAAAGCCGAGTAAGGTAACCACCGAGCCAAAGGAACCATAGCGCCCTGCCCGACCCATTCGATGAATGTATGTAGAAATGTCTTGAGGGACCTCAAAATTAATGACAAGGTCAACACTCTCACAGTCAATTCCACGTGCGACTAGATCAGTGGCAACCATAAGACGACATTTTCCTTGTTGAAATTGGTTCAATGACTCCAAACGAAGTTTCTGACTCATGGCACCAGACATGAGCACAACATCGATTCCTGCATGGCGGAGCTCGTCGTACACTCTCTCAGCCCTGCAAACAGAAATTCATTTGATGAGTTTAAAAGCAATTAATATTCATTGCATCAAATATAAACGGTAGCTTACTTGAGTTGATATTGAGAGAAAATAATCCCTTGTGAGAATGGAACTCTTCGCACGAGCTCGAGTAAGCACCGGTGTTTTAGTTTATTAACCTCATCCATCTTCACAGACTGATCTGGTTCAGGAACAAAATCCAAAACTCGTCGCACATCTAGAGCAAATTGTTCCACAGCTAAGAGGACAGGAGCAGCTGCATCCAACTGAACTTTCAATGGCGTATTCATAAATCGAAGGATAAAGTGGTCCAGATCATTTGGGTAAGTCGCACTAACAGCAATCACTTGCCTTGTCGGTGGCATTGCGTCGTAAATGTACTTGAGGTCATTGAAGAAAGAATCATCAAGGAGCTTGTCAGCTTCATCCAAAACGAAAACTTTGAGACCAGAAAGATCCATTTCGAATTCTCTGATTAAATGTGCTATTCGACCAGGTGTGCCCAATGCAATGTGGCAGCCTTTCATACGCCGTGAATCGTGTTCTAAGGGACTTCCTCCAATGAATGTCTTTACTTTCAGGCCTGAAGTTCAAAATTTAAAATGAGCAAGATCTTTTTTCACCTCCGTATAATTATTAAAGTAAGAGCAACTCACCACTTCTGAACTGGCCAATCGATTTGACGACATATTTGCTTTGATATGCAATTTCTCGGCTTGGGCACAGGACAAGAACTTGGATCTTTTCAGTAGGCAAGTCAACACTTTCCAATGAAATCACAGAGAAAACGCATGTTTTTCCTGTGCCCGACTTTGCCTGAAGCAGAAGATCTGTTGAGATAATATGTTAGAAACTTATTTAGTTCAAGATCGTAAATGTATTTGGTTAAAATTTTAATACTTCGGATTTTAGATTTAGTGCCCAACGATTTGGAAATCAGCGTGTGCTTCGCAGTGTACTGCGCGGTACAACATAGCATTTAGCTCTGTGTTAAGTGAATTTGTATGTTGAAATTGAAAGGACATTTTAATAAACCTCATTTGAAATGGAAATTGAAAATTAATAATAAAAGAATTGTTTAAGATTTTTACTACTTATTTATGTTACTGGCCTGGCACAGGTACAGCTAAGTACAAAACAAAGCTGTAGTATAAACCTCGAACATGGCTGATGTGTTCTATTTTATAGTTATTATAGTTACGTCTCACATTCATCTTCTACTACAACTACAAACTACGTAACGAATATTCACGTTTATGTAAGCTTACCGAATCCAAGACGACCCAACGGAATCGCTCGTACTTGAATGGGTGATGGTTTCTCAAAGCCACAGTGTTTCAAGCCCTTGAGCACATCTTCTGTCAACTGAAGTCCATTGAAATCAAGCTCAGAATCCCTTCCTTCAACAATGACATCAGCTGATCGAGCCTTTTTATTCAAATCATGGGCAAGAGTAGGAGTGGATTCGCCAAGCTCTTCTTCAACGGAATCGTCAATAATCTTTTCCTCAACTTCAGCCATAATTTAAGACGTCTGCCTGATGTTTCGTGTCGTGGGGAACTTGATACTGGATACAGATCGACCCAAATTAGTAGGATCCTCGAGTTCGAGTTCGAGATGAGTGAATGGACTATAACGAACTAGCAGGTTAAAAGATCTGCAAGAAACAAGACAGAGAAGAGAGTCAGTTCAGTTGTCGGTGGGCAAGTCTGCGAACTTGGGGGGTGTGGGGTGTGTGTGGGTGGGGAGGGGGGGGGAGGAAGAAGTTCGTGGTTTTCGTTAGTGATGCCCCGATTATGGTTTTTTGGGTAATCGGCTCATCCGATTAATCGGCAAGTCATTAATCGGCCTGCCGAATAATCGGTAAAACCCCAAAAAGTAGTAATCGGCCGCCGATCAAAAGGTAATATTGAGTGGGGGAAAATGCCATCGCGGAATTCCGAATCCGTTGTGAGTTTTGACATCTGTTTTGTGTGCGCAATTAATCGGCTCGTAGCCGATTAACTGGCCGATTATTCACTTCAATAATCGGCCACCCGATTAATCGGAAAAACGAAAAAAGAGGTAATCGGCATCAATAGGTTTTAGTATTGAAGGGACTAGGCATGCTAACACTAACAGCCACGACGGCTGCCTCTCACATATACGAGACATGGATAGGACTAGTGACTAGGCTATGCACTACTGACTATGCACTATGTCATATATGTTGCATGTACAAACAATCTACGTAGGGGTATCAATGTCAATTAACATGGCGCATGGTTCAATGTTGAATGTCAAATGTATTAGATTAGGTGACAGACCTTTGACCTTAGATTGAGCTTGTCCAATTTCCGTTGTCACTTGTTTGTCAACTGTAACTATTTTATCTTTGTCATCTGCCAGTCGTGTCGTGGCTTGTATTGTGGTCGAAAAACGACGTGACCGCGATGGTGGTGGATGGACGATGACAAAATTTTGAATTAGTAGTACGAACAACGAATGACGATCAATAATGATCAACGATGCGATGCGATGACAGAATCCGCTTTTCGAACCGAATGATTTGCATTTTGAGTTTCTGCCGCTTGCCTGTTGACAATCTGCCCTACAAAAGTTCGAGCGTGTCATTAATGCCGAGAACACAGTTTAAAATGTCTAGAAATCGGGAGCCTGTTGCTTTTACTGGGTTTCGTACATGCCGTATTTCTACCATAAACATTGTCATTGATTGACAAGCAAATAAATTGGTACTTGGTTGGTTTAAGGCGGGAAAGGCCTCCTGTGAGGCCCTGTCAAAATCTATTTCTGATTGGAGCAGAATCCGCCGCGGTGCCCTTTTTGCTTTGTTCTAAGCTCGACCACCACCACGTCGTCGTCGTCCCATGCCAGTAAATAAGTGGAAAAAGAGAGACGGGAAATTGAGATGAGAGGCCTTTCTCAAGTATTGAGTATTGGTCCATCATCCATTGTTGATTGTCAATTGTCAATTGTGATTGTATTGTCAATGGTCGTGTCCGTGTCCACTCTTCAGCTTCTGTGACAAATTTTTAACTTACAACTGACGACTTTGCCATTACCCGTTGTCAGCTTCTTCGTGCAGTCGCAGTTGACAGTCAGTTCTCATTCATCAAAAGTAAGTCGGCGGCGTCGGCAGTAGTAGTGCTTGCTTGTTGCTGCTGTCACTTTTAGCTTGTCTTTCTAATTTTGTTAGACCACGCCTAGGGATTCCAATATTTGACGCTAATATTGAATTCAATATTTCAATATTCAATATTTGACTTTTTGAATATTGGTTATTTTGATATTGAAATATTGAAAATTTTAAATAACTTTAAAAAGCTTAAAACCATCAAAAATCGTCCAATTTTTTTATTTGGTAGGTTAAATTAACATAGCATGCTTATTGTGCGATAAAAAAATGCTTATTTGCTAGTATTTACACTGTCTTTAGCGTCATTTCTTCAAAATATGATCTTAGGCAACAAAGAATGTCAATTGTCTCGTATGTAGCTGAAAACGAAGCTTGCTTAATCGAATATGATTAAATGTTGATCCAGTTAGGACGGCATTACTGTCACAATCGAAGTTAGGACTTGAAATTACCGCGATTTTTATCAAAATCGGAGTAATTTTGATCAATTTTTAAATATTGAAATAACCAATATTAGACATTAGATGTTCAATATTTCAACACTTCAATATCGCCAAAATGGGCAATATTTCAATATTTCAATACTATTGAATATTGATATTGGAATCCCTAACCACGCCGTGCGTGCGTGCGAGGGTAACAGCTAGAAACTCTGGCAAAATTTTGTCTAATCGGTTTTTGTCGTTTCCGGTGGATTCTTCAGCATACTCGCGTCAACTTTTGCCTGCCACGTCACCGCGGGCCGACCCGTGCCGTCATCAGTCAAGTTCTATCGTGTATCATCGTGTAAACAGTTTGAAGAAACCGGTCCGGCCGATCCTTGTTATCAGTTGTCAGTATTCTGTATTTCCGTGGCCGGCCGTCAATCGTGTAAGGTCAAAGGTTAGTCATTTACTTAGTGACATTCCACATTCGATTTTCTTCTACTCTACATAATGACTAACGACAACGACGTACAACATGTAGAATTTCTTTGTAAATTTTACCCGTACCTATCCTATGTCCTGTCAGTTTTTAATTCATCTTTTAAATAAATAGTCAACAAATTAAGTTACCTACGCGGTGCACAAATGATTGGTAAAAGGTAAAACTATTTATGACATCATGTGTGAAATTAGTGCTTGGTGTTGGAAGCGTATATCATTTGAATTTATTCAGTTTTTAAGCTAGGTAGTATGTAGTAGGTGTACTGTAGAGGTGACAGGTTACAACAATCAATCGACAATCGATCGCTGGTTTATCATTATATGTTAAATGGGATCGTAACCGTACTGTTGACTGTTAATTGTTGTAAAATTAAGCTAATCAATATGATAATCTATTTACATTGAGGGAAAGGTGGTTGCGTCAAAGTTACCTTTTACTTATCGTCTATTAGTCTATTATGGTTACAGGTAACATAACAGTGTACGAGTTACTAAAGTTGTTATTATGAGTTTAATTTGTGCTTTTCTGTTCCATGTTCATATTCATAAGCTAGGGACTAGTAAACCCAAGGTATTTTAATCAGAAAATCTAAATTCAACTCAGATATGTTGGAATTTTATAGCAGGAACAGGAAGGTTAGAATCAAGTAGCAATGATAAACTGATTTAGCGGTACATAAAGGTTTCTTTCTTCATCTTCTGTCCATAGCTGAGCACAGCACAAATGCTGAAATTGAACTCGTGGTCATACGGCACACCAGCTCTGCTTCAGTTAGGTCAAGATGAAAACATAGATACACATCATTAGATCATTTCATTTTCTATGGTTCTTGGTTCTTATTAGACGTTATAGTTTGGAGTTGACCATGATGGGAAGACAAAGTACTCATACTCATATACGGCACAGCCATGGCGGTGATGTGGAGACTAAATCCAAAACTACACTATCAAATACAATTGGGTATTTATATGAAAAAATAACCATAGCTTACAGTTTGACTTACGCATACGTCAATGACTGCAGCTTTCGAATTTTGAGTTAAAATGTCCCAAGTGGTATTTACCTAACCGTTAACAGCTTTTCGAATTGCTTTGTCCTTCACATTAGTTCATCGTAGAATCTTTAATTTTCCTACGCTAGCGCTAACCTAAAAAGCTAAAGAAGTAGTCCTAGTTTCCAGCCATATTAGAAATAGATAAGTTTTGGCATTAGCAGTAACTAGAATTTTTCAACAGCTTATAGGCTAGAGTACAAACACAAGCGTAATAATAACAGTAATAAAGTGATTGTCATCTCATCAGTAAAAAGGGTCAGGGATCTCTTTCGTAAGCTCTCAGCTCTCCTAAGATTAAATTTTGAATTGTGAAATTGAACTTGCGTGTTGAATTCAGGGTCGATTGGTGTCATAAGCGATGAGCTTCCGGCTATCGAAAATTTTTTTCCAGTGGATTGTTATAAAATTTCGCCTAAAAGCCTCGGCTCGAAATAGTAACTTTAGTTTACTCCCGTTCGTTTCGAATAGTGCGATCTGCGTGTCCAAGCCAAGAAGGGAACCCATTACACCCATTTATTAGTTATTAAAAGAGAGTTCTGGGGCCAAAATAATAAAGAGATAGGGGTAAAAATGCGAAATATGAAAGAAATTTCGAAAATCTGAAATTTTGAAGGGTACTAGCCCAGTTTTGTAAAAACGTTTGGTTGTGTCTGGCTGGCTTGACTAGCACTAGACCAAAACCACTTGAGCGTGCTTAGAAGGTAGTAATGCTGTAAACGCTAGTAGCTAACAAATAAGGTATTGCTACTAAACTAATAAGTTGTGTCTGTCTGTATGCAATAATAGTTTGAATGTAGGAAAGCCGTGTATTGCTTGCATTTGTTGAACCAGTTGCTATAATCAAGCGTTAAAACTTGAAATAATTTTACGTTTTGAATTTCGAACCCAACAGAGATCCTGCTTTGAAGTTTTTAAACCCAAATCGTGTGCCAAGAATACAGTTAATCCGACTGGATTCTGACTCTGCCGCCGGTGAAACCAATAATTTAATTCGGTCTTCAACGCCAGAACCTGCATTTTCTCCTCGTCTAGTAGTCAGAATACCAAAAAATCAACTTCGAGGTCGGGGGCGATCGAGGAAAAAAGAAAATATGTAATTGATACAAATATTTAGTGTTCCGGTAACAAAAAAAAAACCTTAAAGGATTGGTATTGATTCTGCGTCTTGATTGTTTGTGCTAGGGGTTCGAGCGTGGGTAATCAAGAGGTAGTGTTACTTGAAAGTGAACCTGAGAGCGATCACATGGATATTGAGGAAATCATTCAAGAATCTGAGTCCGAGGACCCGTGTTTACCCCACGTGGAAGGCGCAGCTCGTGATTTTCCTGTTTCTAAACAACTTATAAAAAGTGATGATGGTTTACAGGTTTTTATGAAACCGACGCAGACGCAGATGACTTCTGCTGAATTTGAAGCTGCAGCTGTGAGTTTCCAGTTACTTTAGGGCATTTTTTCCTTTTTGTAAAAATTTCAAATATGTTTTTGTCGAGATATATATGTATTATCTATGTTGTATGTGCTCATGATTTCAGAGAAAGTCTCGTGCCAAACGTTTAGCATATTTGCTCGAGCAATCTGAAACGTTTTCGCAATTCGTCAAGTCGAAGTCTAAGCCGGCCAAGACAGATAAATCAAAATCGTCTAGGGCGTCGTCATCTAAGAAAAGGAAAAGTGCTGCTGACAGGTGCGGTTCGACTGGTGCTTAGCGATATTTTGTTCTGTAATTACTAATTAAAGCTTGAGCTAATAAGATTATGAATTTTATGCGTTATTAATAGAGCTGAAAACAACGAATCCGAACAAGAAGAAGAACATTACAACGACGCGTTCACAAGAAGCCCAGCTTATATTAAAAACGGCACAATGAGGGATTATCAAATCCAGGGACTCAATTGGCTCATTTCATTGTATCACAATAGTATAAGTGGAATTCTTGCTGATGAAATGGGACTTGGAAAAACCATTCAAACTGTTGCATTGCTTGGGTGAGTTTTGTTAATTATTTTTGTCTCGCAAGCGCAAGCTGGATTTCTGGTATTGACGCTTTAAGTTGAAGTCTTGTCTTGTATTCATGTTTCAGGTATTTGAGATCACACCTTGGAATTCGTGGACCACACTTGATCGTAGCTCCAAAATCCACGGTTAGGAATTGGATGAATGAATTTGGGAAATGGTGTCCATCCATCAAAACTATATGTATACTTGGAAACAAGGAAGAGCGGGTGACTGATCATTTTATATTTCCATTTAAATTCGACTTGCTACTTGTTGTAGGTATTCTAATTTTGTGCTGCAAACAGGCCGAGTTTTTTAAAGCTGTGTTCAAGCCCAGGAACTGGAACGTCTGCATAACATCTTACGAAGTGCTTAACATTGAGATTGGTTACTTAAAGCGAGTCAAATGGATTTACGTTGTGATTGACGAGGCTCAAAGAATTAAGAATGAGAATGCCCTGTTATCCAAGAATGTTCGACGCTTGAAATCAACAAATCGTCTCCTGCTCACCGGGACCCCGCTTCAGAATAATCTGCACGAGCTATGGGCCCTACTCAATTTCTTGTTACCTGATCTGTTTGATTCGGCTGGTGTACGTGAATTATCTTGATTTGAATCTTGTGTTACTGTTGCTCATTATATTATCTATATCATCATACTATTTATATTTATATTGGGGACCTTAGGATTTTGACACGTGGTTTGATACCAATGATTGCTTGGGAAATGAGATGATCGTTAACAAATTACACGGAATATTAAATCCGTTCCTCCTTCGCCGTGTAAAGGCAGACGTGGAAAAATCTCTACTTCCGAAGAAGGAGCTCAAAGTCTATGTTGAATTGTCTCAGATGCAAAAAGAGATGTAAAAACTTATGGAAATATTAGAATTTATGGTTTCAACTTTTAGATTATGATTTGATTTGTGGTTCTTATTGTGCGAAATTTTCTTGCAGGTATCGGAAAATACTCCTTGGAGAGCTGGAAATCCTGAATGGCTATGGAGTGCTTGGCAAATCCCACTTGTCCAACACCTTGATGCAGCTACGGTACCTGCTTGGTTCTAAAGATTAGTTTGATAATTTCTTTACTCATTTGTGAATGACTAGTAATTTCATGATATGTGATTTTGTTGCACAGAAAATTATGTAATCACCCGTACCTGTTTCCTGGTGCGGAGCCCAGAATCGACGGAATGTTTAAAACTGACATGCACCTGGTTACCAACTGTGGTAAGCTGCTGGTGTTGGACAAACTTCTGGCGAAACTTAAAGCTGAGGGTTCTCGAGTTTTGTTATTTTCTCAATTTACTACGTTGCTGGACATTCTTGAAGACTATTGCTTCTTTAGAGGCCATAAGGTAACTACTGTTTTAGCGTTACCGATGTTTTGAGTTCCAGCATCTAGGTTTCACTTTTCGTGTTGATTTCATAGTATGCTCGTTTGGATGGAAATACAAGTTATGACGATCGGCAGGTATGAAATTAAATACTCAAGCGTTATCTGTTTCTAGTTTCTTACCATCAAGTTCTAATTTCGAGATAAAAATCTGCTACTAATAGGACTCCATTGACGAATTCAACACAGACGGTAGCGAAGTATTCTTGTTTCTTTTGTCTACGCGAGCCGGCGGACTAGGAATTAATTTAGCCTCAGCAGACGTTGTGATATTATATGACTCGGATTGGAATCCGCAGGTGGATCTACAAGCAATGGTACGTTGACTGCTCGCTTTTATTTATTTGGTGGAAAGGATTTTTTTTAAAGAGAACCAAGAAACTAAGGTATACCTAATTTGGAAATAGGATCGTAGTCATCGAATTGGACAGAAGAAACAGGTCCGAGTGTTCCGGCTTGTAACAAGTGGGACAGTAGAGGAAAAGATTGTAGAAAGGGCCGACGTCAAGCTGCATTTAGATCGTATTGTCATTCAGCAAGGTACAAAAAAATTGACAAACAGTTATAAAATAATTATTTGTAAAACTAATAAGGAAGTAATAAGTAATAGCAAATGAATAACAACGTATTACGAACGCGAATGATACCTTGTTACTCAGGTCGCTTGGTGGATCGTGGGAACAATGCTCCTAGCAAGCTTGACATGGAGGCTATGATAAGATTTGGTGCTGAGAAGATCCTTGCCTGTAATGATTCGGATGACGGCGTAACGGACGAAAGTATTGACGCCATTTTAGCTAGAAGTAAAGAAAAGACCCGTGACCTTGAAAATCGACTAGGATCTCTTGGTGAATCTGCACTTCGGAAGTTCGAAGTTGAAAGTAAACCTGGTCCACTGAGTCTCGGCCCAGGCTCTGGATATTCCGAGTTTGAAGGGAAGGATTACAGGTATGTTGGTTGTATCGTAGTCCTAGCCTAGTAAACTAATACATATAAGGATCAGGTAGATGAGAGAAAATTCTTGTTTCCAGAAAAATAAAAGCCAAAAAGAAAAACGAAGATGTTGAAATATTGGAGCCTCGTATTCGAAATTTAACTTCATACGCAAACCCCAGCCCATCTTCTCGCAGCAGCTTTTCAACTCCAGTTGCAGTGAGTCGTCGCAAGGACGAGTCAGCTTTTGCAATCGACATGGTAAAATATAATAATACCTACCATTTGATTTTATCCGGTATCAGATTCTGATTTCTGTTGCGCTAACTTCTAACTGTACGATATGTTTGGAATCAACAGGATAAAATAATGAAGCTGAAACCTAACAAGGTCCATGACTTCCAGTTTTGCTCACCTCGCCTCGTTGAATTGTACTATCAGGAACTTGACTACTTTGACAAGAAGACGAATTCTGAATATAAGGTATTTAATTTTATTCATTATAAAGGAATGAATTAGATTCAATTTTAACTATTTATTTGAATTGTTGTCACAGGCCAGTTACCAGCAAGACGAAGCGCTTGAAAACTGGGACAATAAGCGACAACAAGAAAGATCAGCTCCTTTAACACCAGCGGAGCAATCGGAGAAGGAGGAACTATCTAATGAGGTTGAACAATAATAGTACAAATTACAAAAATCATCCAGCTTAGTTATTTCATTCAATTTTTTTTATTGTGAGACTATAAAAGGCGCCTGAAAATCTTACGAAGTATTTTCAATCCTGTTGTTTTCCAGGGATTCTTTGATTGGACTGAAGGGAGTGCACGTTCTTACTTGAAAGCTCTCAAATTTCGTGACAATCCTGATGAAATGCCAGTGATTCCTGACGACTTTCCACAAAGACTCGAATCTCAATTCTTTCGTTATCATTACGCTTTCATTGAGCGTCACCATGAGCTTTGTAATTTTCATCGGATTTTGAAGACGTACAATTTGAGTCAAAGTATCCCCAGTGCAGTTGCAAGATGGACCAATGCGATTCGTTGGAAGGTTAGTAATTAATTAATCAATCATCTGAATAATCAAAACTTTTACAATGAGATACCTAAACAATACTTTCCCTTCATCCAGGTATCCCAGTACAAGAAACCTGCTGAGCAGCTTGAAATTAAATACGACCCTCCGAGCTGGCTGGGTCAACGCTTCAGACCTAAGCATGATCGACAATTGGTGTTGCTCGCTTTTAGACTAGGGTTTGAGAAGAATCCTTTCGACAAGATGGTCAAAAAGATAGAGTAAGGCCAAAGGACATTCTCTGTTTTACGTTATTATTTGTGAAGAAGTCTGAAATCTAACAAGGTCTTTTGTGATAACTTTCAGGACATTTCCCACCCAGTATGGCTTGTTTCTACGAACCCGCTCAGTATCCGAAATTCATTCTCGCTGTGTTCTACTGCTGCAATTAATTGAAAAAGAAATGAGGGCGTCTGCAATGATAGTTGATCCAAATGTCTTGGATACAGTCGAAACAAAAGCTGGAGCTGGATCAGCTGTGGATTATGCAAATGATTCCTATGAAACCGCTTGCACTGTTGGCCCCGATGTAAGTCCACTGGATGACAAGAAGGAAAACTACCTGGACTTCCCTGATGATGAAGTAGTGGACGTGACTCCAATGGAATATTCTCCTTCTCCTGACGCTGGACCGAAGAAACAATCTACCAAGACCAAGACGCGCACGTCACCCATGACAGCTCAACGAGGACGAGAACGGTCATCTAGAGTTTCTAAACGAGTGCTGACTGAAACTGGGAGAGGTCCAAGACGACCACCTAAAGTTCCTAAACAAGTGCTGACTGAGACTGAGAATGAGGAGAGTGACTCCGAAGACGACTGAATTAAGGTTCTTTCTGTTCACTGCCGCCTGTTGCCTATTACCTTTTCCTCCTAAATACTTCAGCAAAGACTTCAGGTTCCTTGATCACTAAGAAACGTTAAGTTTCTAATTTTCTAGGTTTTAATCGAAATTCTCTAATCTCAAAATACAGTTACAATCTGAGGTTTCGTTCTTTGTGTAATAAATTTTTCAGACTCGTTGTATTACACAAATGATTATAAGCGTAGACTCAGGCTCTTTATTTCTTATTTTATTGCGCTTTATTCTCGTCAAATTCGATATGAAATTCGTTACTCAATACGTGAGTATAAAAGTTTCTTATATAATTATTGTAATCAACTAGCGAAATTCAAGTTTAAGACGCCAAATTCTCTGACCTTCAACTTGGCGATGATTGCACAGCTGCGTCAACATTTGTTTGAAGAGCGGGGAATCTTTGGCTGGTAACTTGTCCCCAAACTCTGCGATCAGCTCGGTGCTACTCGCCTGACCATCAACCATGGCCCTAAATGCAATGAACTCCCGAATGTCTCGCAGCAGCTCCAAATATTCTTGTTTCACGTCTGGGAGCGTGTTGTCAATATAACGAGGCGGCGGCGGCGGAACGTCAGGTACATAGTCATCACCAGGAAACGGTGCTGGTGCTGGTTGTTGTCGATCCGGCGAAGGCGGTGAAATTAACGTTCGATTTGCATTTCGAATCATTGCCAGTAGCTCTTTGGATGAAATAATCGGAGCGTCCTTATCTGGTGTCGGAGTTGAACTCATGAGTGATTTCGGTTTTGCGAAAAAGGATGCGAAAGGATCCGGTTCTGGGTCGTTCTTCTTTGAGCTTGTTGATGTGGATGATGGCCCGGTTTCACTTTTTTTATCCTTGGTTTTACTACTGTTGAAATTTAAAAAGGTGTTATTTAGATAAAATAAAAAGTAGCATTTCAATTACAGACTTTAGGCTTTAAAAGCATGTATTACCTCGACGACTTCTGATAAGCATTAATACTGCCATGTGCTCCAGTCCACGTCACCCGTCCAGTTTCAGCTGCCCAGCATTGTTCCCGTGAGCGTTTCAGAATTTTAATAGCATCTTTCGCAACGCGCTCAGCTTCCTTCTCCACAATCAAGTAATCCGGATCGGAATCATTCATGATTTTATCATGTTTCAATGCCCCTTCCACTCCGGATTTCTTGAATAGCTTTCGTAAGACATACTCATCTTGATGACGGTTTGATTTACTTGCTTCCTCCAATTCCTTTTCTTCTGCTTTGTATTCTTTCTGCTTCACAAGATTCGGAATTCCACGAAACTTCCCTGTCGATTTTTCTCGTGGTTCGTCTGCTTCCTTCGATCTCTTCCGTCGTTTCGGCATTTTAACGCAAGATTTTGTTCCAGCAAAGATAGCCTCAGTTTCAGTTCCATTGGAACCGTCATTGTACGTAAAGAGTTCTAGCATGTCGTTACTCTTGAAGAATCTCTTCTGCTTAGGATCTTTTAGCACTCTATTTGTCAGGAACTGCTTGAATATTTGTCGATGGTATATTTTCTCTTCAATTGTTCCAGATGTGATCAGACGGTAGATTGTGACTTGTCTTTCCTGGCCGATTCTCCACGCTCTTTCACGGGCCTGTAAATCAGTGGACGGATTCCAATCTGGATCGAAGATAATTACGCGATTAGCTCCTGTTAGGTTCACTCCAAGTCCACCGACGCGTGTTGTTATGATGAATATAAATATTGATGGATCCTGTGCGGCATAGAGTTAATTCAAATTCAGTATCACTGTGTTAGTGACCTTATTAAAAATCTTCCTTACGTCATTGAATTTCTGAATCATAGGCTGCCGAGAACCAATGGAAGTGCATCCATCCAATCTCAAATAGGAATAATTCTCCTGTTTCACGAAATTCTCGAGAATACAAAGCATCTGCAAGTCAGAAATCCGTTTAGTTCATACTACTGTATGAGGTTGAGCTAGTACATGCCCAAATATTGTCTTAAATATATACGAGAATTATTGAACGTCCAGCTTACCTGCCGACTCTGTGTGAACAACAGAACTTTGTGTTCCTGTCGTTTCCACAACTTCAGTAAAGTTTTTACAACGATCATCTTCCCAGACTTTGACCAGTGTCCGAAGTTATCATTCGGATCAATTTCAATATCAGATTCTTCCTCGTCTTCACTAATGCGTTTGGATGATGATGCTTTGCTGTTTCTTCCAACTTTCTTTTTAGGAATTCTTCCACGGAGGCTGTTGAGTTCGTCCACGTCATCCATAATCTTACTGTTCTTAGATTTCTTGATAGATTTTATCAGCTTGGGTCCACCGTCAAAGAGGTGAGGATGATTACAGATTTTTCGAAGATGAATCAAACCCACAAACAAGTTGTGATGCCCTTGAACGATCTTTCCAATTTCATCACTCTTCAGGTAGTTTTGGTATAAAGTCTTTTGCTCTTCGGTTAGTTTGCAAAATAATACCTGGATACAGCAAAATCATGTAAACTCTAGGTTGATGTAAATCTCAGTAACAACAGTAGAACAACCTACTTGTTCATTTTTTGTCGGCAGATTGAGGTGCTTTCGTACATCAGTCTTCATTCGACGGAGTAAATACGGATTGATCAAATCTCTGAGAGTTGTTGCACACTTGAAAGCTGCTGCAACCTGAATAGGTATTTAAAAAAAATATATTCCCAATTCTTCGTAACGGAGAATATATGCCAATCAACTCTTATACCTGTATGTCTGAAGCATTCGAATAGCCACCTTGAGTAATTGGGACGGAAAACTGTTCCATGAACACCGGTAAAGTCCCTAGTTTTCCAGGGAAGATGAAATCAAACAGCGACCAGAGTTCTTTCAAGTTATTCTGAAGTGGAGAGCCAGACAGAATTATTCGATGAGGAGTCTTCACTTGCTTTATTGCTAGCGTGATCTGTTTTCAAGTTTTGAGGGTTACATTTTACATTTCTTTATTAAAATATTTTGCCATATAAAATCTATAACTATGAAAATATGACGCACTTGAGCATCAGGATTTCGGATTTTGTGGCCCTCATCCAGGATTACGTAGTCCCAGTTGTATCTTAGGATTTCATTTTGATTATGGACAATTCCAGAATAAGTTGTTATAAGGATTCCCTTTCCTTCATGGACAGACCGGATGAGACCTTGCTTTGTACCTGATTAAAAATTTTCGTAAAAGTCCTTAGATCGTATAGCACAGATTAAGGGCTAGTGCAAGGCTATCGGCTGGATTGTTATACTCACCTGAATAGGATCCAGATTCATGGAGAACTGCGACCCGAAATGGTGGCCACCATTTATGAAATTCTTGAACCCATTGATGCATCACGGTTGCCGGACAAATAATTAAACTCGGTCCTAAGCCTCGGTACCTATAACATCATAAGTGATTCAGTTCAGAGACACTTTTTCAAACTGGTTTTATACCGAGCCTTGCATCAGACTTACTCGGAAAACCTGAATAAGACGTTAGAGCAGGAGAGGCCAGCCAAGAAGCAAATTATTTGGATGGTTTTTCCAAGTCCCATCTCATCGCCGAGAATACCACCTGCACGTTGTTGATGCAGCTCCCAGAGCCATTTCACGCCAACCTTCTGGTAACTACCGACATTTCAAAATAAAATGTAAAGGCTAGCCTACTCAATTTCAAGATTTCATATTACTTACCTGTAAAGAGTTTCCCAGATATGCATGGGAAATTTGAAACCACCTTCCATTGTGTAAACTTCGTTCGTGAACCGCGTCTCTGTCTCTTTCCATTGTTTGACCCGGTTCTGGTAATATTTCAGATCTCCGTCGTCCATTTGCTTCTGGTCTGTAAGATATCATGCAAATCTTAAGAACGAGACGAAAAATGTGTACTGTACTTAGCTTTATTTATATAATTCAAATATTATTGTTCCATTGTGGGATTTTAGCTGAAATGAAAACTAACTTTTGCGAGTAGGACGCTCATACTCATCGCTGTCATATTCTGACGATTCACTCTTGTCAAACTTCTTCTTAGTTGTATGCGACTGACGACTTAATTTCGTTCTTTTCTTCTGTTGTCTTTGAACTTCAGCTGAAAACAATATATTTCATATCATCAGTAAGCATTTGTTCTGTAATAATGTAATACGTGATACGTAATCCCAGCCCCAGCCCTCTTTTTCGCAATATTATAATTACCAACCTCCTGAACCCTCAGAATCGCTTGGAATGTAATCGCTGTCTTCGCTAGCATTAAGATACATTGAATTTTCCTCTGCAAGAGACTTTCCGGGTTTTCGACGTGAATCTCTGAAAATCCAACCGCACAGTTAACAACCGAAACACTGGAACTGAAAGCATCTCAATTCTTTAAATGCTTACCTCAAGTCTTCGCTGATGTCAGTTCCGATCACCGGCTTCCTCTTTCGCTTCTTTGGAAACATTACGTTCATTTTCAATGGTCCCGAGGAACGTGATTTTTTGGGCGATCCCTTTTGTTTGGTTGGACTGGTAGATTTTTTCGAGGAATGTGGCAGTATTTCATCTTCACTCTCAGACTCACTAGACGATTTGCGCTTCTTCTTTTTGGCTTTCACAGTTTTCTTGAAGTGAGCATTTAGTGCGATTTGAGTACTGAGATATGTGTCAATGTTCTTAAACGTATTCCTGTAATGAAGCAGTAAATCGAGTTAACTTGGCCCGACAAAAATAATTTAATTTTACACGGGAGAAACTTAAATTCTTACTTTTTCTCTGAGCTTTCCACAACAAATGCTCCAAAAGGTGTCATTTCTCCCAAACGGATTCTTTTTTCCGCTTCAGTCTCTTTTGCTTCTTGTAACAATGATTTCAATATTTTACTAGAGCCGGGTACGTTGTTAATCTCCGCATCCTCACCGGAATCAGGATTTGGGATAACATCGTTATCATTAGCGACTGCAGTATTATATAAGCCCTGGCCCTGGGACACCTCATCTTCTTCCAACCCCTCCTTATTAAAAGCCTCGCGCACAGCTTCTTCACTGTTTGAGGTCTCCGGAATGATTTCAGCGTCAGGGATATTTGATGATTTGTGCGCTTCTGAACGTACGTCTTGCTCCTTATGTTGCTCGTATTCCTCCTCCAATTTGTCCAGAAATTCTTGCTCAAATACATCTCTGTCCACAGCATTAGCTCCCAGGTATGACCAGAGTGCTTTATCCTCGGCTGTGTCGAGGTCGAGATCCAAATCATTGCTCACGATTGCTTCATCCATATTGATAAGGATAAGGAGTTTATTTGCCTTCAATTGTAAAGCTTCACTAAACTAAAATCGTCCAGGCTCAATCCCAGAAAGCTGAAAAATAATCCAATGAAAATTGTTATTATTGTCAACTGTCAACATTGTTGTGCACTGTGCACCGCGCACTTGCGACTTGATTTTTAATCGATGTAGATGTTTGTCGCTAGTCAAGTTATATTCACTATCATTATCTAAATGGTTGCAGGTTCATACAAAAATATAACTGATTTGTTTGACTGCTCAGCTTGTAATACTACATAGACATAGATAACTGGTGACTGGAAAGTGGACGTAATGTTGAATGTATTTTGTAAAACTGGTCTTGCCCACAATTTTATTTTAAATTCAAAAATATAAGAAAAAAGCTGCAAGTCCTATCATAAAAATCTGGAGTTGTAAAAGATGAAATACAAACCAATTAATAATGCAATTAATGACGCCCATGAAATTAAAATTGTTATTACTATTGTTTTAAAAAGTTGGATCACTTATTACCTGCTCTCGATGCGGCTGCCGAACTCACCAAAATTAGGGGTGCCTACTCCTACTGACTTAAGCGATACCGATTCGTCTCGATCCGCACAAAACTTGGAGGTCAGGGTCAGGGCCAATTCACTGGTGACTGGTGACTGGCAAAATTTTAAAACCACTGGTGACTGGTAGTTTTAGTTAGCTATTGCCATAAACATAAAGCCGTCAGTAGTTGTCCAGCCAGTCAGTCACCTGTTTTTATTGGAGACTAGACGTCTCCTGTTTGACTTTCCGAATTACGCGCTTTTTTTCCTAAAAGCTTTCCACAAACTAAAGGAGCAGAGATGCCACATAATTTTCAATAGTTTGGAGCCCTGAACAAGTTAAACCGATACGGGAAGTCGCTCAGCACCGGGTGGCAAACTTGCTCTGTCACTGTCATCGCTGTTCATTTGTTTGGGACTAATTTGTAAATTCAAACTTGTCAGTCATCAGCGTCATCAGTCAGTTGTCGTCGCTCAGGGCTCAGGTCAAAGTTCAGTGTTCAGTTCTTGAGCCTTGCGCCTATACTTGAAGATAATTCAACAGTTTCGGGCCAACGTTTCGTCGATTAAGTAACCAGAATCAGGAGTACGTAGGGCCGAACAGCCGAGCTATGGAAGTGGTTAGCTAAATCACAAATTATTTTCAATTATTGCATTGAATGTTTATGCTTTTTTAATTTCTAATTGCTGTTGGAGTACATACTGCAACATAACATTGCATATTGCATGGGTGATAGTATGAGTCAGTGTCGACTAGAAGATTTACATTTCCTAAGTCCTAAAATGTTCTATTTTTACACTACCAATTATACAATAGAAAACAGCCAAGACGAAGAAGGGCGGCGAGCCTATGCCTATGTCCACCGGAAGTGGGGAAATTGTCAAAATGGAAGTTGACTACAGTGTTACTTGTGATGAGAAGCTTCCAGAGATTCATGCGGTGGCAAAATCCGGAAAACTCAACGAAGCTCTAGACCAACTCCTGGCTTTAGAAAAGCAAACACGAACGGTATAAAGACATTGTTCAAAAATTAAGCAAACAATTTTCCGCTGCTCACTAAACAATAGTTCGACCAGTAACAGTTATCTAATCTAATGTCTCCACTTTTAATCTAATTTTTAGGGAGGAGACATGCTCTCAACAGGTCGTGTTTTGGTGCTGGCAGCTCAGATTTGCTTCGAAGCCCAGAACTGGCCAGTTTTGAATGAGTATATCAACCTTTTGTCCAAGCGCCGTGGGCAGTTGAAACAGGCTGTCGTGAAAATGGTCCAAGAAGCATGCACATACATCGATAAGCTCCCCACCAAGGAACTCAAGTATGAGCTCATTGACACGCTTCGAGGTGTGACCGAAGGCAAGATCTATGTTGAGGTTGAGAGAGCTCGATTGACTCATCGATTGGCACAAATGAAAGAGGCTGAAGGAAATATTGTGGAGGCTGCTAATATTCTTCAAGACCTGCAGGTGGAAACCTATGGATCTATGGATAAGAAGGAAAAGGTAAACTGTCCTTGAGTTTTGTATTTGGTTTAACTGCATTAATTTTGGCAGCCTGGCCCCAATGAATTAACCTAATTTACTGTCTTTGCATTATATTTAGGTGGAATTGATTTTGGAACAAATGCGTTACTGTATGGCTAAAGGGGATTACATCCGTACTCAAATTATTTCCAAGAAAATTAACACGAAATTCTTTGAGGATGAAACCGCACAAGAGTTGAAAATTAAGTTTTACAAGTAAGATGTTCTCCCATGTTGACTCCTTGAGCACATTTCTAGAATCAATACCCACCGAGTTTCTAATTCCAAAACATGTAACGATTAAGGCTGATGGTGGACATGCATCAACATGAAGCATCATACCTTTCCATCTGTCGTCACTACCGTGCAATGCTCGCTACTCCAATTATTCAAGCTGATGAGATCGTGAAGAAGGATGATCTTCGGTCTGCAGTTCTTTACCTCATCCTCAGTCCTTATGACAATGAACAGTCGGACTTGCTTCATAGAGTTTTGGAGGACAAGGCTCTTGAGAGCATTCCAACTTACAAGTAAGGGTACCTGCAACTGCACTTGCACTATTTTTACAATTTCCAAGAAGCACTTTACTCAGTAAATGACGATTATAGGAAATTATTGGAGTTATTCAAAAATCAAGAGCTCATCAACTGGAAGAAACTTTGCAAAGACTACGAGGCGGAAATTCGTAAAACTGCTGTCTTCGACAACTCGGAATTTGGTGTAAAACGATGGACGAATCTGAAGAACAGGGTTGTTGAGCATGTAAGTAATTTTATACCAGCAAGTTACTCTGCTAAAACTAAAAGAGCTTTCTCAATACTTATCACAATGTTTTGTTTTTCAGAACATTCGAATTATGGCCAAATACTACACCCGAGTTACTCTCAAGCGAATGGCAGAGTTGTTGGACTTGGAAACTAAGGTTTGTGTAGTGTTCAATTCAAATATTTACTTCGACGTGGGCCAACTGAACTGAGATAGCTTTTGCATGATATTTCTGCAGGAAGTTGAAGAAGTTCTCTGCAGCATGGTTGTAGCTGGAACAGTACATGGTAAAACGGATCGCCCAGCTGGAATTGTTTCATTTCAAGACCCCAAAGATCCCAGTGAAGTTCTGAATGACTGGTCAAACAATGTGAACACGCTCATGACCCTCATTGCTCGTACAACTCACTTGATCAACAAGGAAGAGATGGTTCACAAGCACATGATGCTGAGCCAGAATCCCTCTGTGGCTCCTTCTGGAGAAAACCTTCCAGCCAGCACACCGATGGAAGTCAACTAAAATCAAAGGACCTCTTGTCTCCATGTAACATCATTTGACACTTCAACTTAATTAATTTTAGTTTAAAAAAAATTAAAAATACACATTTGTACATCCTAATCACAACTGGGAATAGGAAATAATATTATAGATGTTTAGCTATTTATTCTATCCTATTAATCAGAGTCAGCTGTAGTCTTGTCCAAATTCATTGTGCTCTTCCAGAGGGCCTGTCATTGGGCAAGAGTAAGAATCACAGTAATAAAACAAACAAAAATGTTTCAAAACTAGTTATGCGTGAATGTTTTGGCTTAATTTCACGTGTTAATCACAAGGCGTATTTCGTATATTGCAAATTGCAAACCAACTTATTAAAACCTAAGTTACCCGTTAATTTATAACCGATACTCTTTGCATTTCAAGACCATGAAATTTTTTAAGACTAAATATTAACGATAGTGGTATTTCCGTAGAGGTCATTGACCCTGTGTACAAAAAGCAACGACGCCGTTCGCCGTTGTGCTGCCCAGAGACATGCCAATGCTGATGTCGTCTGTCGCCTTGCAAAAACGTTTGTGTTTTTTGTGCTGTAATGCATTGCGTCGGCTATCGGTTATGTTTATTTCTTGGCTTTTGACTTCTTGCTGCTGTGGTCATTCGTTCCTGTGGCCGTCATTCGTCGTCATCAGCATTCAGCATCCTCCGCTCCGTTACGTCTTGGGTCCTTGTGCTCTGCTCAGTCACGTTTTCTGATTAATTGTTCGCGTGAAGTTTACTCCCTGTCTAGTTCTCACTACTTATATTCGAAAAGCCGGTTGCTACCTCTGACCTATTACCTCGGCTATTACCTTGGGTTAAAATTGATCGAAGCAAGGAATCCAGCATTATGGAAAGTTTTGAGCCAGATCCCGGAATCTTTCCTTTTTCAGAATTTGGGTAAGAACAATACGGTATTCTCCTATATAAAGTAAAAAGTAATCCGGCTCGGGAAACGACCCTAGAAGCGTTTGCGACCGTGCGACCTATGCGGCTAAACTATCAGTTGATCAAAGGTATATTAGATCAATGCGAGCCAAGATTCTACCTACGACCTTAAACCTAACCACTTGGTACTAGAAAATAAATTTTAACTTCAATAGGACCTTATCTTCATCTATGGAGGACCACGATTCCAATAGCCCTACATCATCTGGAAATTCATCGACTTCTTATGCCCTGGATTCTGCTTCTTCGTCACTTGCAGAATTCCACGAAGTTGACGAGACGACCTCAGACTCCACAGATGAAGCGGAGAATCTACCTGGCTCTGTTTCTGATGAAGTAAGAAATTTTTTGTCAGCTTCCGATGCAACGATTATAGCTTCTATTTCAAGTCTTTGAAAAACTAATGCATGAATTATTCTTGAATGGCGTCTAGGAAAGTGCTCGAGCCAAGCGGTTAACATTTTTACTAACACAGTCGGAAATTGTGTCTCATTTCGTTAAATCGAAAATATATAAATCGCAAGATCATCAGAACGCTGAAAATATGACCGAAAACAGCCCGAAGGAGCTTCCAGACAATAAGGAAAATATTAAAATTGAAAAGTAAGCTAATGATGCCGATAATACCTCATTTTAATAACACATAGGTAACAATAACAAGTAATGTGATTTACATATCGCTAAATAATTCTTGATTTATTAGGGAGCAAAATTTTATAAGTGGTTACCGTACATAACTGCAAAGTAAACGTTAACAACAGGAGGTATAGTTTTAATTAACTTTAACTTATGTTTTATTTCCGCAGGTTTGGGAACATGAATGACGATTTCCAAAATCAAAGCTTGGCCGTTTTCACTTCTAATCCATCTTTTATGAAAAACGGCAAAATGAGAGATTACCAGATACGCGGACTCAATTGGCTAATTTCACTCTACCAAATTGGAATCAATGGTATTTTGGCGGACGAAATGGGGCTTGGGAAAACAGTACAAACCATAGCGCTTTTAAGGTAGGTACATAGATACTCAAGCTAAGCTAATTAAGTTTTCAGAGATTTTGAATGCCAGCGATTTCCATATTTGCAGTTATTTGAAATCAAAGTGTCAAATCCCTGGTCCACACCTTATCGTCGCTCCCAAATCAACCATCAGTAATTGGATGAGTGAGTTTTCAAGATGGTGTCCATCCATTAAAACCATTGCTTTGGCTGGAGATAAGATTGAGAGAGTAATACGAATTACTTCACTTGTTTTTTAAATCATAAAATTTAAAAATTACACTTGTCCTATACCATCTGATGAATCTGAATTACAGAAAAAATTTATCAAAGCAGCACGCCAAGACCAGAAATGGCAGGTCTGTGTTACGTCCTATGAAATGATTAACATTGAATTGACCTATCTGAAGAGCGTGAATTGGGTCTACGTCGTGATTGATGAAGGGCAAAGAATCAAGAACGAGCATTCTCTACTGGCTAAAAATGTTCGACTGCTCAAGTCATCAAATCGGCTTCTTCTCACGGGTACTCCGCTTCAGAACAATCTTCATGAGTTGTGGTCATTACTGAACTACCTGTTACCGGATCTGTTTGAATCGTCGGACGTAAGCGTATATTTTAGACTTACGCAACACAAAACACAGTGCTTAAACATTGCTTTGAAAAATAAGATTGTGTATTGATAAAACATTGAATTTAGGACTTTGATTCCTGGTTTGATACAAAGCACTGTTTGGGTGACCAGACTGTTGTACATCGTTTGCATGAAATCCTCCAGCCGTTTCTTCTACGACGTGTCAAGTCGGACGTTGAGAAAGATTTGCTTCCGAAAAAGGAACTAAAGGTGTATGTGGAAATGACGCAGCTTCAACGCGATTGGTGTGAACGTGAAACAAGCTTACGATCGCGCATTCGATTACGATATCGTCCTAAAGTAAGCATTTTGATGCTTCTAGGTATCGAAAGATTCTTCTTGGTGATCTTGAGTTGCTCCGATCAAATGGAACTGTTTCAAAAGTCAACTTAAGCAATCTACTAATGCAACTACGAAAGGCTTGTAATCATCCTTACTTATTTCCTGGAGCGGAGCCCGGGCCGCCATTCACAACGGAACAGCACACCGTAGAATCTTCCGGAAAACTCCTGGTACTGGACAAACTGTTGGTCAAACTGAAGGCTGAAGGGTCCCGTGTTCTTTTGTTCTCTCAATTTACAACGCTCTTGGATATCCTCCAGGACTATTGTATCTGGAAAGGATATTCAGTAAGACTATAATATTATCAAAAATCAGAATTTACTGAACAGCGCTGCAGTACGGATATTATAATCTTTTTCGATAGTTTGCTCGCTTGGACGGTAAGACCAGTCATGAAGACCGCGAGAAACGCATCCGAGCTTTCAATAAGCCAAACAGTGCAAATTTCATATTCCTTCTGTCAACTCGTGCTGGAGGATTAGGAATAAATTTGGCTGCAGCAGATGTTGTGATTCTGTATGACTCGGATTGGAATCCACAAATGGACTTACAGGCTATGGTATGGAAAATGTGTGCGATCAATCGATCATGGATGGATTTATAATTATTCATGGTGTCCTTCTTGCGTCTTCTAGGATCGCTGCCACAGAATCGGACAAAAGAAGCAAGTCCGGGTTTTCCGACTTGTAACGTCTGGGACAGTCGAAGAAAAAATTGTGGAGCGAGCAGAAGTGAAGCTTCATTTAAACCGAATTGTTATTCATCAAGGTAATCAATTGATAATGAGCACCGAAAAATATTAGACTTTAGTAGTATAGTAGGTACTCCAATGTCTGGGATAGGTCGACTCCAAGGTGAACGATCCAAAGCACTAACCGGAAACGATATTTTGAGTATGGTTCGGTTTGGAGCCGAAAAGATTCTTGCTACAGCTAAGGATTCAGAAAATACGATTAGCGATGAGACTATTGAAGAAATTCTAGAAAAAAGCAGAGAGAAGAGTATAAAAATTGAGACGCACTTTGGGTCAATGGAAGAAGAATCTCTGCAAAATTTCACTCTAGATATTCCACCGATTCCAGAAACTCTGGCTGCTATTCTGGAAAAAACGCAAAAATCTCAATTCGACTTGTGCCAATTTGAGGGAAAGAACTACAAGTAAGTCCCTGCAATTAAGTTTGCAAATACCTGATAACGAGAATTCTAACTGATGCCGTATTTTACCCAGAAACTTGCGGGAGATGAAGCGAAAGGACAGGAATGAAATCGAAGGATACGACAAGTTGGAGAAGCGTCCGCGCTTCAGTAACGGGAACCCTGTCTTATTTACAACACCCACGAAGAAAGAAACTCCGACGGAAAATCGAAAGTTAGTTTCACAACGGTGTATCGATATGGTATGCAAATATTTATCATTCGGAAGCGGTCGATGTTATGTTAACGAGGTTCAAGGTTATGATTCTTCCTAAAATAGAGACTGAAACCTAAACTGGCTAGTGATTTTCAATTCTACTCTCCGAGATATCTTGAGCTGTACTACCAGGAATTGGATTACTTTCACAAGCAAACTTCTTTCAGATACAAGGTATTTGTCACATTATTCTCTGAAACTCTGCTGTAATAGATTGGGTCCTTCGTTTGATCCATTTTGTAAATAGTCCCGTATTATTGTATTCCAGTACGCGTCTTTCGATGACCACGAACTGGAGCAATACGACGTGGACCGACAGGCTATTGAATCAGAACCACTAACTGAAAAGGAAGTCGATGAAAAGGAAGTTCTGTCAAAGCTGGTAACTTGTGTGCCTTAATTTTAAGATAATGACATAGACATTCTCCTTAGCTTCGTTTCATGGAATAATGACATTTAATTCTGTTTAGGGGTTCCCAAATTGGTACGAAGGGAACATGCTGACGTACATGGCAGTAATCCGTAAAAATGGGCCGAATTGTTTTAGTAATCCGGATGCAGCCATTTTGAAAAGTCCAAAAGGTCGAGTTGCCTACCATCAAGTCTTTATGGAACGTCACCACGAATTAGCAAATTTCCTATCACTTCTGTTAGACAACAAATTGAACTGGCTTATTCCGGACGCTGTACACAAATGGACGGATCTGTTAAGTTGGAAGGTTAGTGTTTTCCGAATTATTAAAGTTTTCTTAGCCAGAAATTCTGGTGCTCTTGTAGAACACCTTTTGTCTTACATTTACTTCATTTATAGATGCGGCAACAAAAAAATCCCACAGATGAGTTTACAATTGTTTACGATCCACCGGAATGGATGGGTCGAAGGTTCAAGGTGCATCATGATCAACAGTTACTAGTTCTTCTCTGTAACTCCGACTTTAATCAGCGACGCCCGTTTACAAAAATGCATGAAACTATTCGGTAAGCTCCTTACTATTTCGTTCGTTAACCATTCCCAATTTCCAAGTGATATTTCGGTATACAGTTAAAATGCTGGGTTGTTGTTCCAGGAAAAACTCATATGGGTTGTTCGACGATTTTCTTCGATCTCGATCCGTTCAAGAGCTTCATGCTCGCTGTCTGCTTCTATTCTACTTGCTCGATAATGAAAGGAACAAAGAAAGTCAGGCAAGCTGTCGTGTAGAATTAGTTTCTGAAACAACAGGATTCTCCAAAACTATTCCGGAAAATGCAACCCGTGTGTGGTATTCCTTCAGGGATAAATAGTCCAAACCTTGAGTCTACCTTAATTAGTTAAAATTAATATCAACATGTGGAATACGGCTCTAAAAACTTCGATAGATGTACTTAAAAGGTTGTAAATCTGCGTATAGATAATACCCACCTTCGTTGGTTCTACAGGTATAAATAAAATGATTTACACATTAAGCTTTTGGCCAGTATAATTTTTGGATTGTGTAACGGGTTGCGTTTCATTCTGAATCTGCACAATTATACTACCTATTGGTATTGGTAGTATTTAGTTTCCTTCCAAAACCTTGAACTTACTTCGTTCTGGCATGGCCACAGCACACTGCTACTTGACCATATCTAGAGGTACATAGCATGGGCACCTCCGGTCCGGCGGTGGACAATGCGCTCAACCTGCAACGGTTTTAGCTTGAAGACTTCTCATCTAAGGTTCCGTTGACCTTTTTCTTTTTCTTTCCCAGCACCGATGTGATGAGCTTGTAACAGTGAGGAATTCCTAATGTTTACAGTTTCCATCCATGCTATTGACACACCATTTTTCAACGTCAGTCACTTCAACTGACATGTGAAACATCAGTATTGCGAGTATTATTGTATTTGGAGACAATATGGCAGTATATTGTAAACCGTAAGTAAGATCTTATGGAATCATTCAAGATGAAAAATGAAAAATTTTGTCGGATTTTGCTGAGTGGGCAGTACTTAAGAGCAAGGCCTTGCTGTGGTCGGGCAAAAAATATCAGTCCGGAGTTTGAGCGCTCGACCCACGGCGCGAAGGAATCTATATTCAAAATCTTTAGTGCTATGATCGCGTCGGCTCCTCTCACAGCTTCATTTCACCTTCATTCATTCATTTACCTATTGGCCCAGGCCAGGGTTGATCTGGTCATCGGTCATCTTTAATCATCAGTCAGTTGTCAACTTTTTATATCAACTTGGGTCATCAGCTCGGCCGTCGTCGTCCGGGCACTGCACCGCACCATCACTCATTTGTTGAGCGGTCAAAAGCGAAGAAGATGAGTGTCTTGAAACACTTCAAGGAGTGCGAGCATCTGACGGACTATTTGAAAACTTTGCCTGTCTCTGTTCTGCTCGAGCTCTTCAGTTCACCACCTTCATGTCTTGCCATTTTCAGGTAGAACTAAACCTATAACACCAACCTAGAAGGACGTAATATTTAATTAATCATTTCAAATTTTATTTTTATTCATTATTGTTGCAGAGAACTTCCAGCATTAGCACAACACTATGTGATGCGCATACTCTACGTAGATCAAGCTGTTCCGCAAGCCGTGGTGGCAACCTGGGTGTCCAAAACCCTTCGTCGAGTGAGTATTTTACCCAGGCTATCGTGATAAATTCAAAATAAGTTAATTATTGAAAAAATGAAGAATTGTATGTGTTTTTGGAATTTGAACATACGACCAAAGTAAAACCAAATTCACATTTCATTTTCATTTAGAAAACATGCCCGAGCAATTGAGGCTCTTACTTCCCTTCGAATTTGGAATGACTCTCCTATGCCTGGTGGACTAAGTGGCTGGACATTAAATCATTCCTTTCGCCATAATCTCAAAGATCGGGTTGTTAGGAGGGTGAGTAAAGTCAAAGCTTGACTCCGGTATACTGAGCATGACGCGGAGAACAAAATTCTGGCTTCATTGCTCATGTTTCGTTAAGTATTAATATGTAATGTTCAACTTTGAAACTCATAACAGGGGAACTGCTTGGACGAGGAGTAAGGAATTAACACCTGATAATAAGCCGAGGACTGTACAAGATTTGGATACTTACACGCTTCAACGATGGGAATCAATATTACGTTACTTGGCTGACACTGAGAAAGCTACTCAGACGGATATTGTTTCGCGAGACACGATTCTTACCCTTACGCATGCTGGACTCATGTAGGTTTAGAGAAGGGCAAATGCTTATATCTAAATATGAAATGGGATTTACCGATTTATCGTAAAAATTGAATCTTAAATGCGATTCCTCATGTGAATTTTAAATACAGGGAGACTGAAGGCGACCGAATACCATCCATCACAAATCAAGGATTTCAGTTTCTCTTGTTAGACACCGCATCTCAAGTCTGGTATTTCATTGTCAAAGTATTTGGAAACTGTTGAAGGCCGTGGAATGAAATTGGCCGAGTGCATTTCTTTCTTGTTGGCCCTTTCATTTGCCACATTAGGCAGAGATTATAGCACAGATGGGTTCTCGGAGCCAATGCAACAATTTATGCAGCATTTGAGAGAATTCGGGCTTTTGTATCAGCGAACGGTTAGCCTAAAATTTGATGTACAAATATCGCATAGCTAACGTCTCGAAAATTTATTACTTATTCAACTTTATTTTGGTTCAGAGGAAAGCCGGACGCTTCTATCCGACCCGACTGGCGTTAAATTTAGTCACTGGGAAGCGGCACATTTCACTTGACACGGACAAGCACAAGACGGGTTTCCTTGTGGTGGAAACCAACTATCGAGTTTATGCCTATTCAGATTCAGGTAATATACCCTATCCGGGGTGCAACGTTCAACAGTGTGTTCAAGACTGCATTGCATTAGACATCTTTTTTTTAAAAAAAACTGATGTCGTATAATATATATTCTAGATCTCCAACTCGCCTTGGTCCGAATGTTCACGGACTACATGTATCGTCTACCAAATATGGTCGTAGGCGTTTTGAGCCGAGAGTCAGTGAATCAAGCGCTGCGGAGCGGAATTTCAGCAGAGCAAATTATTACATTTTTGAAGAAGCATGCTCATGACGAAATGATCAAATCGTAAGTTAAGATACGTAGGTAAAAACATTTAATTTCGGCGTAAAATTCTCTATTACAATTGATTTACAGCTCTGGAAATCCGACGAATTCCATGCCTCCCTCCATTGTTGATCAAATCCGACTCTGGGAAATGGAGAGAAATCGACTCAAGTATACTCCATCCGCTCTGTACAATCAATTCCTGTCTCAGAACGACTATGAAGTAGTTCGGAATTATGCTCAGAAAACAGGGGTACTGGCACATGCTTCAGACCAAAAACGAACTGTAGTAGTTTTGGATAAGGGTCATGAAGACATCAAAAAGTTCTGGAAGAAATACTCCAGGGGTACGAGCGGGTCGTAAAATTCATAATACGTAGATTTAGATTTGTTAATAGTAAAGCTCCAGTTCTCAGTATTTTTTATATCCAGCATAAATATTAAATATTGTTATCCCAATCAAATTTTTCTACGAAGAAATTCTGTAGAAACTCTGAAGCAATAAAAATTGTTATAAAGCAGATTATCCAGAAGAACCTCAATAAAATATTCTGTTTTCCGGACTTATGACTTAAAAGGTATAATGGCGATTCATTTCATCGGTTTATTTTTAAATCTCGGTTATAAATGGAAATATTCTTAAATTTTAATACATAATTGTATTTTTGGGAAAAACGCAACGCTAAAGTGATTTGTTTATAGGTACGTATGTTAAATGCATAGGCATGTAAGAGGAGCACACAGGAATCAGGAAACAAATTCGCGTTTTGCCGTGAGAATTTGGCTCGACGCATGGACCTCTTAAAAACTGCCCCACGTACAAGTTGCCCGGCTAGCTCAGTCGGTAGAGCACGAGACTCTTAATCTCGGGGTCGTGGGTTCGAGCCCCACGTTGGGCGACAAATCTTTTTGACTTCTTCAGGTCCACTTTTCTTTTCAACTCGGGAATCTTAATTCGATCGTAGTTTTAGTTTCTTAAAAATTACATTTAGGAATTTTGCTTCCCTGTATTTAGCTCAAAATTTGTGAGCTGTGAGCCCAGGTCAACCCGCCCGCTTTACTACTCTGATTCTGATTGATCTGCAATCATTTTAAAATATCAATTCTCAGGAACACGCTAACTAAATATGATATAACCTGTCATTATTAATTAGATTTATGCTTGTTTGTAGGCATATACAGAGAAAATAGTGATGCATTTACACATTACGCCTTACGCCACGTACTGAAATTCGAGGCAGTTGCACGTGCGACGCACACTACACGTGCTTTTGGCCGTGTGTTTGTGAGTGATTCAAAAGAAGTTATATGCGTTATGTTATGTTACGTAGGTAAATTAATAAACTGGCCATAGTCATAAGCATGCGTGATAATTACAGAATTGGCATTCGTGGATTTGGGTTTTAGCTGGTACTGATCTTGAGCTCGATCGATCATTATTGGTCATTTCGTCATTTGTTTTGTGATTTTAGCAGCGATGCGATAGTGTCCGTCTTGGTCCGCAAAAGTCTATATATTAGTCGATCAATATTTTCCTTTTGATTTTGAGTACAATTTCGTCGTCGTTTTCTTCGCCGCCGCGCTACATGAAATTTTGCAGTTCTAGGCAGTGAGTCAGTCGCCAGAATTGGACGTCAAGATTTCGTGATTGTTCGCTTGTCGTTCGCTGCTTGTTATTTGTGTGAACTTCTTCGTTAGCAGTTCACTGAGCATTAAAAGTTAACCTTCATCTTTGAGTGTTTATTCATCCGGAGGTCAACAACAACTGTGCCCTTCATCTGGTCCCTGGTGCCTGGCATTTGAACCGAGTCACTTACAGCCAACAGCGGTACAGCGTGAGTGCACGTTACTTTTGTTCACAGCTTATTTGTCATTCATCACTCGACATTTACAATTTACAGACAGACAGATCACGGATATTGAAATTCGGATTAAGTACTTTGAATAAGTTGTAAGTATTTATCTAGATTTCAATATCAGTAGTTAGATCAGGTGACACTGGCAACTAACACTAACTGACTGGTGCCTGACTTCTCACAATCTTTAATAAGGCGTTCGTATATCGTATGAGTTTGCCGATGATACGGGCTCTGATTTTGAAAGAACCGCCGGCTTCCTTCAATGTACTGTACTTGTCTAGTATGAGTTAAGTACATTATAATCCGAAGTTTCAATTCTATGTCTTCATAATTTGTAATTGAATAGGAGAATGGTTATGTGTTAGTTATGTTGTGGGTTATGTAAATGCGTATAACCGTATCTTCATTTTTATTCGAGAAAAATAATTAAAAGTAACAGATAGGTCTAGGAGCTTGGTAGTAGGTTATACTATAACCTACTGTTATAGATAGTTAAAGTTAATCGACTTTGTCTTTCACCTTTCGTTTACAGGAACTTCAACTTCAGGAACAGTCTCCCTTGAATCGCTTCTAACAATGGAGGTCCCTTTGAATTATGCCTCGTTCTGGTCATTCATTTTCCTGTCTATCACGTTACTGATCACCATTCCGGAAACAGGAAGTGCGCCCGCCTCTATCAACTCATCATCGGCACCTGAAAGTACTAATGGGACGTGTGATTTTCCACCCAAGCAATCGCAAGCAAAGGAGATGCTGGAAAGTTGCCTTGCAGCCAATAAGCCCGGTAAAGTCATGATATGCAGACGCACTCAGGCTTTAATCAGGAAGATTTGCTTAGCTTCAAGCCAGAAGGTTTTGAAGTCGAAGTCAAAGCATATCTCAGTCTCGAATGTTGGAGAGGAGGCAGTTGGTCTCAATGAGTTCTGCGGAAGTATCAAGCAAGAGGACTTTGGGAAAGTGGCCGACGCAGAAGAATTTGAAGACTTCTTCAAGGCTTTTATTTCAAATACAACCGAAGGAAATCTCAGCTGTAACAAGCTATGCAAGTCACAAGATTCTGACAGTATTTCTGAAGCCTGTTCACTCTTCGATGCCGGAAACAAGGTCCTGCGAAAGATTCAAAAGTTCTCAAAACCTCAAATCCTAGACGATTCAACTGAACAGAATACTCCCGTTGATAGTGGCCTGAACCCGGTTCCGAAGAGGTCAGCACAAGCTGAGGATGAAGACCGCAAATCTGCTGTTGGGGAGGAAGCGGTAAATCTGCCGAAACTAAGGAATAAATCTGGGCAAGGGATTTCCCCGAAGTCGGTCGCTCTTGATGAGGAAGCAAATGATGGGACCGGAGCTGTAAAAACAGATGCCAAGACCAAAAGTAAGAAGTCCCAAGCCGCTGATGAAAACCAGGAAATTAAACTAGTCGATGAACTACCGGCTGCTGATGCTCCTGCAACTGATAACAGAAAGGAATCATCAGATGGTGTCAACCGCAGTGGGATTGTTAAACACGGCTACTTTGAACCAGGGTCAAAAGTCAGATGACACAGAGGCAGAGAAGAAGAATTCTGTATTACCGAAGTCGAAGAGTCCGAGTCGTGAAGGCGTAAGTGATAACCAAATCGAAGACCAAGAAAAACCCAAGAAACAAGATGCTCCTGAGGACAAACCTGATAAAAATCAAAACAAAGCGAGTCACAAAAAGACGAAGGATAAAGCTGACGATGATTATCAACCTAAGGATTTGAAGGAAAAGCCGGATGACGGGGGAGAAGTATTAGAAGCTCCGCAAGCACCTCAACCTGATAAGGACGATAACGACACCGAGGCAGAAGACCAGCCACCGTCTAATCAGAATCACAAGTCTAGTTTAGCTGTCTCAGCAAAAAGCGGCACGAAACCAGCTGAAAAGCCAGAACCAGAAGAATCAGACACTGGAAAAGAACCAGTTGACCCAGCAAAAAAACCTGAGTCAGCAAAAGCATCTCCAGAACCTCCCAAAGTGTCTGAACCAGGAAAATTACCTGAACTAGCAGAAGACGTTATTCCAAGTAAAGTTTCGAAGCCGACTCCAGTCGCTAAACCGGATAATGCAGTGATCAAGGCTCCGGCTGGGAACCCTGAGGAAAAGGAGAACCCTCTCGATGAAGCTCCACTTCCTGGAATGAGTGACGAGGGTAACATCGGAGTTGGAGCACCCTCTGATTACGAAGACCCAATAATCAATGAGAAGGAGAATGCCAAATTTCAGCCAGTAGTAGATCGTCCATCCGGAAACAGAAACTCAAATAGTAAACTACCGATACCGAGTAATCCACGACGAGTGCTGTATTCCGATTCCGAAAGGAATGCTGATGACATAGAGAGCTCAAATTCCAGTTTCAATTACTTTGTCGTTCTGTTGGGAATCGTTGGAGTGGGATTTCTGGTGTTTCTCAACAAGAAGCGGGTAAGTCGGGGTCGTGGGATTTCGATTATTGAAAGTTAAATTTCACATATTCAACCAACTATAGCTTTTGCCTAATTTTATGATTTTGATTTTTCAGTTCATCGCATTGCTTGTCGAAGGACGAAGACCACGGGGTAGTGGCCGAACACGGACTCAAAGTGTTTCTAGGAATAGAGGTGGAAGTGCATCAGCATCAACCTCTTACCGAAAGCTGGAAAACAACTTTGATGAGTGATCTCTCTACTTCATCTTTCAACCATTTCAGCCTGATCTTGAGACAAGGAAAACTCACCTTGATCTGCCATACTGCTACAGTTAATTGAGGTAAATGTGCGTTTATAAAAAGTCAATAATTCTAACTATAATTAATAATTATGTACAATAAAAATTAAAAACGTCTAAAGATTTAAATCTTAATTATTTCGTATTTTACACAAGATTATGAATACTCGCCTTATGAATTAGTTCCTTGAAATCCAAATTGTACCTTAGGTAATTACTTGTTATGTTATCCAAATTATATTTCAGTATTTACGTCCCGGTCGTAGCTTTATGTTTTAATTAGCTCAATTATTTTTAGTGTGTTTGTTGTTGTAGCTATTCTAAATGTAGAAGCTTCTGGACTCATTTACGCTTTGAATTTTTAAGGCTGTCGTTCTAAGTTCCCGTTATTATAGAAGTTTTATCCATTAGTATCGGGAGATTGTAGAAGTCATGGTTTATTTCAACCCAGCCTATGCGGACTGCGGACTCATAATGATTTAAACTCTATCGAAATCATGTGTTTTTTGAACAATTTTTTCGAAATCGGGTAAAACGTCTAGAAGAATAAGCTGAATATGAAGCGTTAAGTAATGCTAGCTGTAACTTACAGGAGATTGGTGCTTTGTAGTATAAATTGTTACGTTACGAGATTCGCAGTGGAGAAGAGGAATGACGAGTGGTACAAGTACTTTATATACATGAATTAAATATATTATGCGAATAGGAATTAATAAATAAATTAAATATGATCTGATGTAGGTAACAAGCTTACTTCTGACACTTTTTTTGCGAGTGGAATCGGAAATTAGTATCATATACAATTCGAAATTATTTGCAAAGTAGTATTCTTTTATTCTTGTTTTTTACAGTCTTTTTATCACTTTTAAATTTAACTGAAGACACACTTAAAATTAATGGCTTTGCAGCAGAACTTAAAACGTAACAGCATTGATGGTCTACGGAATCTGTCGACACGCACACCCAACCCTTAACACATTTACCTACTTTACAAACACAGGTGACATGTCAAACCTTAAAATATCTTAACTACTAACGCATCCTGCTGCCCCATTCAACAACCCTATTTTAATTAACCATACCAAACCAATACCTAGCTCAAAATTTACCCTACTTATTACATGACTAGAATATTCACGTATTTTCATACTTACAAAAACATGATCTCCATCGATCGGACTTTTACTTCAATTAAGTTTGAGATCATCTTAAGTTAGTGATTTGATTATTTCATTAATTATTAAGACAGCTAAGCTGTAAGGGTTATTTCTGAACAGGAACTTATTTACAATTAAAATTCAACACAAACAGGCCAGACCACCACGAGGCGTACCAAAGTCCCTGCATGCACTCTCACAAGATTACACAATTATACATACAAAGACAGCTACGTACTAATGGTAATACAAGTTTTTATCACTGGGTACCAAGGCTCACGAAGGAAACGACACAGGACTCACAAAGCTCGATCAATTTCTTAGTTCCTTCAATTAACCCGAATTAAGGAATAGTACAGAAGCACGAGTCCAGTGTTTTCAGTCGTATCCATTCCAGGTATTTTGTGATTCTAAAAAGTTCGACAAAATAATTAAAACTGGGGATTCATTTGTAAAATCTCTTCAATTTTTGGCTGCTGCATTTTACCTGGTATAAATTCCAGGATACCCAGGCCTGGCACATCCTTGACCCCACGAAACGATGCCAATGACGTATCTCGTGTCTCTGCTGTCATTTGGCTCCCAGTTTAATGGTCCTCCGCTATCGCCCTGTGCAGTGAAACATGAAATTTTTCAAGATGCTTATAGTTTCCGGCTGAATTAAAATTTGTACGCACCTGACAAGCATCCAGTTTACCCTCTTCATAACCGGCACACATCATTTTCGCTGCAATTGGAGATCGATGATTAAATTTTAAAGCTCAAAGTTGGAAATTTGTTCGATCTTTTTCAGCCTTACCTGTAATTTCCCTGGTCGTATACTTCGTCTTGGTACACTCCTATAAAATCAAGCAAATTATGATTCGACAGTCCTGTTTAAATTATGTATTTGACAAGCATGTTTACCAACCTCATTGGTCATAATTGGCACTTGAACTTCTCGGAGGATCGTGGATGGTTTCCCCTTTTCTTCTGTCCGTCCCCAGCCAGCCACCATTCCGACTTCGCCATCGAAGTCTTCGTCCTCTGAAATTAAATAAACCAGCGAATATCAACCGGCGAGCTCGTCGAGGATCAAATTTCAAAGTATAAATCTGCTTACCGAAATCGATTGGAAGACAAGCTGGCGAGATATACCGATTAAATTTGATGGGTCGATCCATTTTTAAAATGGCAATATCATTGTTGAAAGTAGCCCTGGAAAATGCGTTTAGA
>VNWX01000060.1:0-36875 GCA_009869905.1 Ceratophysella communis
GTTGCTCGTGGATTTCTGGAAATAAAAGGTAAAACAGTATTTTCTTATCTTGATACGTGTACACTGTACACTTCCAACTTCTATTTGATGTTGATTAATACTAAATTTGAAATTGTTTACTTATTTGATTTTTACACTTTATTTTATGAATTGAAAATATATTGCTTATTTCTGATCGCTCGCTTCGCTGTCTGTCACTGGTTGTGATCGTATGTCGTAATATGCGATCCATATGCGCAATGCGCATCGTGTGTCGTGTCGTTTGCCATTGATAATTCGGTACCGGTATAGTATGCGGCCCGGTGATCACGGGCCGCATACTATAGCAAGATTTTCTGGGCCGCATACTATGGCAAGATTTCTGGGCCGCATACTATAGCAAAGCAAGCGTTCTGGGCTGCATACTATAGCAGAGTTGGAAAATACAGGGCGGCTCCACATGTTGTTTACCTACTCGATACCTTCGATGTTCGAAGGAATAATGAAATAAAAATTACACATATGTCCACATGTCAATAAATTTCCTAGTATTTTAGAACTTTAGAGATAACAATATTAAGGGGTAATTTAGTAATATTGTTAAGATAGGACGCTGGAGAACTTTAGTATGGGGATATTTTTATTTTTGTAATTACTTAATGACCTGCAATAAATTAAAACGCAATAATTTACCTAAGAACCAGGTGTACTATGCGTATTATACCATATAATTTATATGGCTAAACATTGAAGGTATCGAGTCGGTAAACAACATGTGGAGCCGCCCTGTATTTTCCAACTCTGCTATAGTATGCGGCCCAGAACGCTTGCTATAGTATTAGTATGCGGCCCAGAAAATCTTGCTATAGTATGTGGCCCGTGATCACCGGGCCGCATACTATACCAGTACCGATAATTCTTACTCTTATTTGTTATTCGCGTTTCTTTGCTTATAGAATTTTGGCAAATCTGCTCCTAATTCCATTGGCATTGGCTAATAGCTAACAAGAAGATACTTTTACGCATACTATTTGTCAAGTTTGCGTGTTTTCCAAAGAAATTTTAAATTTCGTCTCTCAATTAAGCTTTTGTTTCAGTAGACAATACACAATATAGCACAACACAGTTCTTAATTTTATGCTAACGCCAATCCAACCCGCCACCATTGGCAAGTTGTAACTATACTGGAAAATTACTGATCACTTTTTCTTCGGCGTCTGGCGTCACATACAATTAAACTGTGTGATTTTGAGACTATGTATTTGAGATTACAGAGCAAATTATACAGGGTGCTTATGGTATGACTCGTTGATCTAGATTAAGTTCAAATCAATAGTCCTTGAGTTTCTCCCGGTCACCGGTACCGATATTCTGTCTAGCGTTTTAATGTAGTCTAACGTTTAGCTCATTTTAATGCAATTATGAATTATGATTGTCTCTGTGTGGGTAAAAATTAACATTGTGGTTTGCGGTTTTTCTTGTTCACAGAAACTCCGTGTGGCGTGGCTCCTGATTAGTGTTTCCTGTTTATGTGTTCTCACTTACTTTCCTCGTTCTTTGATTCGCTGGACGTAGCCAAGCTTGAAACTGATAAATTGAAAGTTGGTATACCGGCACTATGGAAGTAGCCAATACTATCAAGCAAGTCATCAACGATGCGGTGGAGCGAGGTATACCATCCTTAAACATTCCTAATGAGAGGTTTCTATAATTTTATATGTAAAAGTAGCTTATACAGAGAGATGTTTTTTCCCTGCATTCATTCGTCTTGTGTTTGCGCGCACTCGTAGTGGAAGTTCTAGGGACAGTAACGAGGCAGGTTTTGCTTCAAACTAAAACGACCAAAAACTCTGTAACGATTGTTTTAAATATTTAGATTTAGTTTCAGTTAGAGTTTAATGTCAATTTAGACTTTTGACAATAATAATCATGTCTGCAAAAATGTCATTAAACCCTGTTAAGGATACCGGTAAGTTGACCTTATCAACTTGAAACTGCTGGCTGTGTTCTATGCACATGTGCAGGTCTATAAGCACATTGTTTCAAATTCAAAGTAAATAGAGAGTGCGATCTGCTTCCGCTTTTGGATACACTGAGTCAGAGTCAGGAAGATAGGCTTATCATTGAATTTGCTGCTTGATAAACAATGTTCCAGTTCCACGATAAGCGCAAGATTAGTTAGCTCACTCGAAGTTGAGTAACGTTACAGTTCCAGCTCAGCTTAGGTTGTACTATTTCTACTCTGGACAGAACAGATTCCAGATTAGCTAACAGACCGTAGTATTTTGTATATTACCTGTTGCGGTTTGCAGTATTGTTGTTGTACATTTGTTGATTTGTTTTGGACCATAGTACAAGCATATTGTGTTTTAAAGTTGCATTGTACTTGCGAAATGGATTTTGACAAGGATATACTAGAAATTGCACCTGATTTTATACGTTCTTTGTGGAAAACAGTTAAAATGCCAGCACCGCTGAGACTTCGGGATTTAATTCGGATGATCCGAGCAGCCCGGACAGCAGCAGAAGAACGAGAGGTTGTGAATAAGGAGTGCGCCAATATCCGACACACTTTCCGTGATGAAGATTCAGTTTGGAGGTGTCGATCTGTTGCCAAATTGCTCTATATTCATATGTTGGGATATCCAGCTCATTTTGGTCAACTGGAATGTCTGAAATTGATTGCCTCGCCAAGGTTCACCGATAAGAGAATCGGATATCTCGGCGCTATGCTACTGCTGGATGAACGGCAGGATACGCATCTACTCATCACAAATGTTCTGAAAAAGTAAGGGTGTCATATCTATATTTTTGGAAAGTATTCTGATTCTTAAGAATTGATGTGAATCTTTCTATTTTACAGCGATTTAAACGCTTCAGCTCAATTTGTTGTTGGTTTGGCACTGTGTACTTTGGGAACAATTGCTTCTGTTGAAATGTCACGAGACTTGGCACCAGAAGTTGAGAAGTTGTTAAAATCGTCAAATGCTTATTTGCGGAAGAAGGCTGCACTGTGTGCCTTCAGGATTGTGCGAAAGGCTCCAGAATTAATGGAAGTGTTCTTACCAGGTAATTTGACGATTTAGGATTTAAGTTAATAATTCGGTTGAAATTCAAGGAATGCTTTCACCTTTCACGATCTCGAAACATGTTTATGACATTTCAGCCTGCAGAACTCTGATTGCCGAGAAGAACCATGCTGTTCTTGTTACATCTGTAACACTTGTCACTGAAATGTGTGAAAAATCACCGGATACATACAACTATTTCAGAAAGGTTGGTTTTTATTATTTTCCTATTGCCAGTATTCTTAATTGAGTTTAAGTTTGCATTTAGAGCTCATGATTGTTCCGTACAAGAGAATTAGAAATAACCAAACAACCGTTAGCTGGCACAAGGTTGAAAATTGCACTTGTATCGTAAAATGTGTTGTGTAGTGTCAGTCATCAATCAGTTAGCGTTGAGTTTGATCAACAGAACTGAAATCAAAATCAGTTGTTCTTTATATAAAAAGCATTTTCTACCGAAATGGTACTCACCCGGCCTTCACGTTTCTTGATTCTCTTTTAAAATAATGATTTCGTTTTTGTCGGTGTTTCAAAAAATACAAGGACTCCGAGGGTTTGGAGGTAAGGTTCTGTCCTTTTCCAAATATCTTCACAAAACTCTTTGTTGGTGAACTGAGTTAAGGTTGGCTTTTAATGTGCCTTGTGCCTGGTTTAAAATTGGTTTTCTTATGGTTTTGTTTCGGATTGATGATTTACCACAGCTTGTTGTTGACTTGGTTAATGGGTGATTGGAGTTATCACCATATTTTGCTAAATTGTGGCTATTCGTTTTGTGTTAATTATTGACTCAAAACGTGTAAAAGATACAAATGATTTATAGAGGATATTTTACTTTTTGATTCCATAGATGATTCCTACTTTGGTGCGCACAATGAAGACTCTGATTTTATCCGGATATTCACCCGAACATGACGTTTCTGGTGTGAGTGACCCGTTTCTTCAAGTGAAGCTGCTACGTCTTCTGAGAGTTCTGGGACGAGGAGATACCGAAGCTGCGGAAGCAATGAATGATCTTTTAGCACAAGTAGGATTCCCATAATTATTTGTTTTTCTTAAAAATAAAAATTCATAATCTAATTAATGGTTCGGTTAATCCAATTATAATGCGTATATTCCAGGTTGCAACTAACACGGAAACAAGTAAAAACGTTGGAAATGCAATTCTTTACGAAACTGTTCATGCAATTATGGATGTTCAGTCAGAGTCAGGACTCCGAGTATTAGCTGTGAATATCTTGGGTCGATTCTTGCTCAACTCTGATAAAAATATTCGATATGTAGCACTAACAACGTTACAAAAGACCGTCACAATGGATCAGAATGCTGTTCAGCGACATCGATCTACTGTGCTTGACTGTCTAAAGGTAAAGAAAATACTTACTATTTGACGTTAACTCAGTTGATACTGCGAGTCAAATTGGGCTGGATGTTCGATTCAGGATCCCGATGTCAGTATTCGTCGTCGAGCCATGGAACTCTGTTTTCAGTTAGTGACTGAGTCCAATTTAGAAGTTATGACTCGAGAGCTTCTTGGTTTCTTGGGAAGATCGGAACCCGAAGTAAAAACAGTTTGTGCCTCGAATTTAGTTTCTATTGCTGAGCGGTACGCTCCCACTCCATCTTGGCATTTCCATACTTTGCTGGACATCTTGCAAGCCGTAATAAATGCAACTTTTTTAAGTATCCGTGAAATTGGCACGGGCATGAGATTTTCTAAATTCAAATATCGTTTATAGACGGGAAATTCTGTGCGAGATGATCTTGTCTCGTCAACGCTTCAGGTAATTTCGGACTGCAGCTCTATCCAGGCTGATGCTGTATCGTGTGTCTGGGAATCAGTGAAGGGATTGAAGAGCTTAGAGGACTATCAGCCTCTTGTACAGGTAATAATGCGTACTTATGAAACTATGCACAATAATGGAAATACCAGAATTTCATTACCTTATTCTTTGAACTGTCCTATACTTATGCGAATAAAGGTTTGTTGTTGGTGTGTTGGAGAGTATGGTGATTTACTGCTAACCACCGGAAATTCGGAAGTAACTGGCGACGAAGTTTTGGATTGCTTTCAGCAAATGATGTGGTCTCCTCATGTTTCAATCGTTACCAGACAATACTGTATTTTGGCTCTTCAGAAGCTATCTGCTCGGGTGCCTGAACTTACGGAGAAGATAAGGTACCTGGATCTGGATATGTTGCGAGACTAGTGATAAATATTGCTTTTGCTATTCCCGTTTCATTGCATATCTACCGTTGATTTTGTTCATAGGTCTATCGTCACAGTCTTCGGCTCCCACCTTGATGTGGACTTGCAACAACGAGCTGTAGAATTTGGTGCGCTATGTAAGTCTTACGATCATCTTCGTGCACCTGTACTAGAGAAAATGCCACCAATTCCACTCGATAAAGAACGGAAGCGCGGAAGCAATGAATCTTCTCCTTCAGAAGAAGAGCAGGATTTGACTCGGTGGTAGCCCAGTCAAGGAGAGTCTGGCCAAAGCTGAGGAACAGGATACGGACTATGTACGGTTTGAATTTGTAATCAGTGATTCGTCAAGCACGTAGTTTTAATTCATCCGTCTCCCACTTTTTAGAACGCATTTCGTGATCTTATTGGAGGATTTGATTCTGGTGAAAATGAGTTTTCTCTTCCGAACGCATCTGCAGCAGCGGTTCCATTTGGTGGCAATCAAGCCTTAAATTCAAGCAGCACAATAACGGGTGGAAGTGCCGGTGTTTACCGCAATGAGCTGGAAGACTTATTCGGCGGTGGAGCTCCAGACATTCCGCTGGGAAATCCAATGCCTCAATTGTCTGGAATTCCTACATCAGCTGGATTACCGTCCTTTGATCTATCCTCCTTTTCTACAGTCGTTCCATCCCTATCAGGAGCACCTGCTCCCACCTTCAATGGAACAGGACATTCAAGCTCACAATTTGAACTCATTCCAGGCCAATTTTTCCCAAGTACTTTTTTCAGTTTGCCCAAGTCAGAGCAATTGTCTTCATTGTGGACCAGAGCGGAGCAAGATGGTATCATGTCTGGTAGGCTCAAAATCCGAATTCAGGTCACATCAGGACTTATAACGCTGTTTCCTTATGTATTGGCACACTGTTTCTTTTCAGAATATGGAAAAGCTATGGTGGCTTTTAGTGACGACAATGTATGGATTGTGTTTGTTCCATACCTTGCGTACTCAAGTCCGACGACAATAGTAATGCAAGTTCGTGCTGGCAGTCTAGTGGCCCATAGTCAAGTCACTGATTTCGTGTTTCATGCTGCTGTACCAAAAGTAAGTAGCTAGTTTAAAGGATTACTTGTTGACTAGACCAGCGATGAGCAATGCCCTATATTTAATTCTTTGCATTTACAGTCATTCCAGTTGACGCTAGATCCACCATTCAGGAACCAGTTTAGGTCTAGGAACTTCTATCATAACACAGAAGATTACCGTAGGGAATCCCTCCAAGGTAAGGATTTTTTTACGCGTAAAATTAAAATGTTCTTTGAATTTGTGCTGACTTGTGGTTTTATCCTTTTGCAGGCAATACTAAAATTGAGACTAAAAATCAATTACAAAGTGAATGGCGTCTTACAAGAAAAGATGCAGGATATATTTGATTTCCCAGCTGATTTTGGATCCTCATAACAGGTTGGCACTAACTAGAGTGTCTTTCGCTTATACGAACCCTCCGTCCTTTTACTTCAATCGATCACTAATCCAAATATCCATGGAAAGCTAAATTCAGTACTAATGGACGCCATCATTTATAGTCGGAGCAAGAAAGAGCCTGGCCTGGCCTTACTTCTGATGTCAAGTCCTAGCTTTTTAGTGGATTCCTTAGTTAATATGAAGATTATTAATAGGTTGCAGGGGTCTCAATATTTTTTGATTGACTTTAAGAGTGTAGTTAGTACGATAATCTTTCGTCCTGTTAACCATGTAGATACTAGCTATAAATTCTACGAAATGGTGCACAGGGAGCTGCTTATTCCGGCTATATTTATTGTTTGCTCGTTATTGTTACTATACAATCCTTGCTATTAGTAAAGTTGTTTCAATTAATTCTTTCATTAAAAGTAGGCCTAGTGACTAAATTCTAAAAAGAGACGCGGAACTAACATATCAACGCGCATATTATGAAAACTTCGTTTATTGTTTCACTACCTCCAAGTCTAAGAGTACGTACTGCATAAGTATCAACATTCGTACAGATAAAGGACAAACAAAAACAAACCGTACTCTAATGGCTCTAATAATACAGTATAACACTAAACAGGTAATAGCGTACCTACAAAAGAACGTAGGTAGGTAAAATAAATAAAAAGATTTGTTTCATTCATGCATTGAATCTGCTTAATTTATTCATCTCATCTCACCATCACTGCACCACGATGAATACTAATGTGTTGCATAGAGTATAATAATAGACTTGAAGTAAACTATTTAGTTTAGAAATTCAGGTTGCAGTTCATTCTTGTAGAAATTAGATACAGTAAGTTTGTACGTGTTGTAGCATCATCGTGACACCTCCTCATAGCAATAGAACTTGCATAAAACACTGATCATTAATTAACTATTATGATAAAGTGAAGGTGCCAAATTAATTACGTGTAACTGAAGCATCCATTAACTTTTATTTTTATAAAGTATCACTCAGAATGGAAACTTGCAATGTTCTGTTCCATAACACGGTTCCAGTGAGCTCTGCCACAGCCTGTTGAGCTTCAAATGGAGAGGCAAAGGCAATTCGGGCATCTCCTGTAGGTTTCTTAAATTCATTGTATCGCCGAATAATCCGATCACCTTGAATAGGCTTGGAAAGATTTCTGGAGAGAAATTCTAGGATATCATCCATTGATGCCGAGAAGGGGATATTCGTAACAGCCACAACACAATCTTTGCATTCAAATAATAATATGGAAATCAGTAAAAACTTAAAATGCATGCATTTTGAAAGTCATAGACGATTACTTTACTACCTACCGGGTCGTTCAAAGAAAGAATGATCCGGTGAGGGCTCAATCTGGCCATGCCCGAGGTCAAGAGATGAATCGGCAGGAGAAAATCGACTCGGTCGATGTCCAGGCGGACCACCACCACGTCCACCTCGCATTCGTGGGCCACCTCGACCTCGTGGACCGCCATGAGGCACCGGTGGTCCGTTGATCATACCAGTTTGGGCAATGAGTTCTTGAACAAATGGATTTGCACTTTGAGCTGGAGTAGGACCGCGGAAGCGAGGATTAGGAGCGAAACCACTAGGACCATTTCCCATCCCACCTCGATGACCTCCTCGTAAAGCCCCACCAGGACTTCCTTTTCGGGGAACGAAGCTGACTGAGACTGTGCTTCGACCAAACAGCATTCCGTCTTTTGTGGTTGCTCTGCGAGCTTGACTTGGATCTTGAAACTCACACATCACTTGGCCATTTCGATTACCGTGTGGATCAGACAACATTCGGACGTTGATCGGACTTAAACCAATGTCAGAGAAGAAGTCAAACACATCTCGATCCGACATATTTGGAGGGACGCCTTTGAGTATCACCATGTTGGACTCAATGTCCTGAAAATACAAGCATCATTCATACTTTAATATTTCTGGCCGGTCTGCAACTGCCACTAGTTCCCAAACAGGCAATAACTATAACTTACCAGTCCAATGTCCCCATCAAAATGCGCTTGGCCTTCTGAGCTTCTGCCCCGAGGTCGCGGTTTAATTCCCCCATCACGAATTCGATACAGCTCCTCCACCTCATGAATTTCCGCTTTTACCGGGAGTGCTTGCATTTTGAACATTTCAATTGCTTTCTCTGCTTCGTACTCAGAAACAAACTTGACGAAGGCTGTGGCAAAGGTTCTTCCATTCATGTCCACCGGTTCAACATGAACGTGAATATCAGAGTAAGCAAACCTCTTCAGACCGCTCAGTGTATTCATCGCCACGTCTTTCCCGGAAAAAGCTGGAGGAAGTCCGCGAATCACGAGACAACATTCCTTTGTAGCTGTAAGAATAAAATTATGGGTTTAAGTCAAGGAATGCTTAATTTTGAAAACGTTCAAGTCATACTGTATGGAGTTTTTCATACATCTATCACGATCTCGACTTCCACGCGAATCGTTCAGATCCCGAGATCTGGATGTTTCTCTTGGTTCTCTCTCTGACCGTGGTGCACGGTCTCGTTCACGATCCCGGTCAGTCCGATCAGAGCGATCTCGCTCACCACGGCTACGATTTCCACGGTCTGGCTCCGAAGGACGCTTATTGGCCTTGAGTTCATTTTCAAACTTTTCTACTGTGATTCCTTCGACTCGGATCGTGGCTCCGCAGAGCTTCCGACCGTTGCTGCGTAACACCTTGTCGAAATCAACAGATCTCTCCAGCCGCACAAAAGCTGTTCCATCATCGAAATTCCGAACCAGACCTTCACTGCTGCCACCAGCCGATATTTCAGCTCGAATAAAATCCTTAACCTAGAATAACGGTACGAATTAATAAATGCTGGGAACCCTAAGATTTGATCAACGTGCTCCCAATCTTTCTTACCTCTCGATAAGTTGCTTCTTTAGGGACACCAGTCAATTTGACACAGCTTTGTAACTCCTGGGGGACGATATGCTCAACAATGATAAGATCAGGTTCATTTCCAGAAGAGTTACGACTTTCTGAGTCAATTTTTGCAGGAACTGAGCTAGAGCTGGGCTTACTAACTGTATCTCGATCTCGAGCTGAATTTGGACGACTGTTTCGTTCGGAACGATCACGGTTTCGACTACGGCTACGAGTTCGGGAACGACTTTTAGTAGATCTTGGACGACGACCTTCTCGACTGGTGCGAGTGGCACTAGTAGCATCACGGTCACGGCTACGAGTTCTCCGGCGCCTAAGATCATAATCAGCGGCATATTCTTAATTTGAGGTCATCATCATCAATAATTATCAATAAGCATCATTTTTAGTCTGCAGAGTTTAAGCCGGTAAAGATGTAGGAGATCCCATTATTGAGGCGATAAGAACGGAAATACAGACGATAAATACAACGACTGATCCGATCAGACGAAAACTTATTAAGCATGCATCTAATCTTAAGTTAGATTCACAGTACTTTCAATATTGCTGAGTCATGTTTGAAATTTCAATTGCAATGGGGGAAAAGATGAACGTGAAAGTCAAGTATTAAATTAGAATGTAATGCGTACCTTTCTCCGCGACTGTCACGACTATCTCTTCGTTCAGGTGTGCGTTTCCTATTTCTATCCGGCCGAGAGCGCTCTGGAAGTAAATCCTTCTCCCGATTATCCCGATCTCGATCCCGTCCACCACGCTCCCGATTACGAGCTTGGGCGAAATCCGAATTTAATCCAACTGATGGCGGTGGACCTGTACCAGCTCTGCTTCCCATTCCACCCTGAAAACCGTTTCTCTGACCATCATTCAAAGGTCGATGGTTTCGGGCTGACTGTGGTTCTAATTGGGGTTGCTGTTGGTGGGTTGGCGACGGCATTGCTGAAATATGAGGTGCCAGCATATTCGGCTGCTGAAGATGGTTAAATGCAGCTCGTTGTTGACCGCCTTGAGTTTGCGGGCCATGGCCATTATCAAATGCAGGGTTATGAATCATGCTGGTATGGTTCTGCTGGCTTAATCCCGCTGTTCCAGGAAAGCCTTGGTGGCCTGGTGGAGGACTTGTGAATGAAAACGCGGAGCCAGGCATATTAGTAGGGACGCCACGAACAGCACTATTGAAATTAAATGGTCCTGGAAGGGTGTTGCCATTGGGACCATTACTGATACTACTAGTTGGAACGGAAGCTGAGATATTCGGATTTATCATCTGATTAGCCAATGTAGGCGGTATGTTGGGGTTCATGAGATTGGAAAGCATTCCTGGAAAACCCATAGGCATCCCACCTTGGCCTTGGTTGGCATTCATCATACTGTTGGGCATCATGAACGGGTTTGTCGGTGCCTGCTGCTGCTGTCCCAAAGTTCCAGTTTGCTGAGCAGAGAACATGCTAGCCATATTCGTTCCGGGCATCATGGCACTCAATTGTTGCGGCGTTATGCCTGGTGGAAGTTTCATGGAGGAAAAAGCATTCATGTTTCCTGTTGGAAGGTTCATGCCGAGGCCGGCTGGAAAACCGGACATACCACCCATATTAGGAACGCTGTTACTGCTAATAGGAGGCATGCTGTGATGCTGTTGTTGTTGCTGGTCAAGAGCAGCGGAAGTGTTCATAGGGTTATTTGTACTTGGAGAACCCAATGGATTCGTTTGAGAGTGCAACCCAGCATTTGTAGAACTTATACTTGAATTTTGTGAAGGAACCGGAACAGACTGTGACTGTGGACTTCCATCTGATGGAGCAATGCCGAGTGCTCTTTGCCGAGTTTGATCAATTATCTAGGAAATGGAATAAATTTACACACACAAATAAATAACATATCAAAGCATCCAGTTCACGACCCACTGATGAGCGCATTATCCCCTGTGTTCTGTTTGTTAGCGGTAGCAGCAGCATCAGCTGGCAGCGCCGACGGCATTTAATTTCATATTTATTTCGCGTAGTAATTTAAACCAAATGATGACCGCTGACCGCGAAATAAAGGACGCTAACATTATGCCATTCAATTGACTTATTAAATTCGTATTCAGCATCATTATCTCGTTTTCAAATATCCAGATGTGAACAATATCATTTGTCACGAAACAAATTTCAATTTCTAGATCTAAAAAGAATTAAACGGTAATGCTGTGCAAAGGTAATGTAAAAAAAATCCTGTGGATCACATTCGTTTCATGGCGTTGTTTGCCTTCGCGTTCAACTTGGGCATGTGAATTCTCGCTAGATCATTTTCATACAGAACAGAGCAAAATATCATTTTTCAACGCGTGTTTTGAATCACTGATTACAAGGTTACGTTCAATTTCAAAATCAGATTGGATTTGGATATAATGTACCTATTGAACTTATAGATGTCCGACCTACATAGAAGTATAGAAGGCTTGCTATTTTTATGTGCACTACTCTGTCTGTATTGTTGCTATTAGGCTACATTTTGTTTTTGATGAAAATAAGTATGCCGTAGAATCAGCTTAATTTTGTACCGATTTTGGGGAAATATGGTTTTAAAGTATGGCCTATCCGATTTATAGATCTATCTGCCGTGCAAGCTCAAAAAATCATTGATCTTCTCCATCCTACTAGCACTGATTACATTTGACATTTATAAATTATAAATCCTAACGATCAAACCAGATTTGTTCATCTGTAATTGCATTCTTAAAAATACTAGGTAAGTATGCTTTTTTCTCACGTAATTTTCTCACCGTCGAAGTTTTCGTGTACTTATTGCAAAAAACCAGAACTTATGTAGAAACCTGTAGAATTTATTAGAACATTTTTAGTCAGGTCAGTTCAAAAAACAGTGTCAGCAGCAAGCAGCACCCCTTGACCAGTCCCGGAACGCTGATACCTATGCAAATTTCCGGTGTGCAGTGCATTCGAAAACGCTTATCCGCAAACTCAGATTCACTACTTCCGTTGTCCGTGTTATTGCTCGGCTAGATCCCTTAACAGCATCCAAACACTTTTGCATTCAATCACAAAAGTTTTGTTTGCGTACCTTCTACTCACTGAAATTACATTAAATTCTACTTTAAATGTGTGAGATCATAGAGACACTAGGCAGGGTCAGAATTTTAGTTCGGCTTCTGTGTTGTTAAAATTAGGGAAATTATGCACAGGATTATTATTACATTGAAAATACTGACTGATCGATCACTGATCTGTCGTGATATGCTCCAATGCCCAAGTGTCCACTTTAACATCAGAAAAATATTAGATCGTTCCTTTCGTGACCGCATATGCAGTCATTTCAAGGTGTTCTCATTATTTGCATTTTCGAAAATTAAATCTTGCCAACCACCGATTTGAAACACCGATTAGCGTTGATTCAACACCTAGAAATAGATCAGGTAATTGTAAGCCCAATCCTGTTGCCTGTTGAAAAACATAGCATTTAATTAATTGATAAAGAACATGCGAACGAGAGGGAATGAATTTGAAGCGACGTGAATAATGACGCGTTTGGCTTTGGTCCGGCGACTGCTGCTGTTATTGCAGCATAGTAGTTAAATAGTATTAAATCCACCATAAATTTTATAAAACAGTTAACTACTGAAAAGGCCTTCTGTGAAATTTTAGCAACAAGTGCTCGAAGTTGGAATTCCGAATTCACTATTAAATCCAGCAGTCAGAAAAATTGCAAACGAGTAATAGCAATGGAGTAGAATAAGACCAGGGCTAAACGTGTAACACCTAAAACCGAAATTTTCCAGTTGCTCGAGAACAGTAAACGACAAAGACTACAAATCGCACCGCAAAGCATCAATGAGAGAGAATCATCCACTTATTCTGAAAAATATATGCATCCTGGGAAGTTAATATTTCGGCAGGTTTAAAATTTTTAATCCATGAGTTACAGAGTTTCAAGTGGCAAAAAACGCCGAACAATAAAGAAGTGACTTTCCTGAGATACGAAAGAGTAGAAAATTAGGTAAAACGAAATAGAAGTCGAAAATGCTATTGTACTAATTGTAAGTACCATAATAGCCAGGAAGGTGATACATAGTACATTGAACCGCAAAACAAATGCAAAATGCTTTCAATTTTATATTAGGTACTGTAAGTACGAAATATTCAAACGGCAAAAAACTGTTATTATTTAGTTTTTTACCGTAGTGGACGTTATAGAGATCACCAGGATCTTTAGCGATTACTATTTACACTGCACTGGTTGACAGTATAAATGACTTGCAAGGCTTAACTGATGTTAAACTTGAGCGGAGTTTGTCGATTTGGGGATGAGGCGGAGGCGGAATCAGGGAGCGTCATTTCATCCCGAAACAATTTAGATTAGCATATACTCCAGCCGTGTGTCAAAAAATTAAGTGATGTTTACATGGCATGTAGGTTAAGAATTTATCCCGAACTCGCTGGTAGCAGAAACATGGAATTAATTCATGCCATGAAAATCTCTGGTCTACATAGTCCTTGGTGCCTGGTGTTGATGTTACTACTATGTATAAATCAAGAGTAGTCCCAAAATTCAGAACGTCGTCTATCCTGCGTTAAGTTAAGTTAAGACCCGTGTTTATCCACTACAATTATTTACGTGAGATATGTGAATATTTTGAGAATGCATAATGCATCGCGAGCAACATCCTTCCTTGTCATATAATTTAAACATGAATGAACTAGCGGAATGGACTGTTGACTCCGACTCAACTGATACGATTACAGTAAAATACAGTATGAACTTTGAATTGAATGCGATACCTACATCCGTAACCCACAACGCATACCTCACCTGTACCGTACCGCAAGTAAAACAGAAATGAATATAAATCCAAAGGGTCTGTCCATTTAATAATTACAGCTACAACTGCTAATTAGTCAATAAAATCTTTCTAGGAATTTAGTGCTACCTTCCTGAAAAATTCTTCCCATAGTGCTGATGTACCTTAATATCGTTAATTTCTAAACAAAAGGCATGGATGAAAATAGTTTCAGGCTGATAAATTTGCAAAAATGGAAAAAGTGCTATTTTAGCAGTTGACTTTTCTTGGGATGGGTGTGTGTACTTTTTCGAGCATCTCGGCCTCCATCTGATCTCAAAGTGAAGCAAGTAGCGCGTAGATTTGCAACACATTTATAAAAAATAAAATTATTATCTTCATTTATGAGTAATAATCAATGACACTGACGAATTGACATCCGTAACAGAAAACTTGGAATGGAAAATGAAGAAGTGTTTCTAAAAAGATGTTCCAGAAGGTAAAACGTAGAATCCATAGAAGACGAAACCTAATCCGACCAGGAGGTGCATGCCTAAATTCAAAAAATAAATTCCAGAGTTGTTGACCTTTACAAAGATCAAATCAAAAACTTCTGAGTTAATTCGCAATCCCTATCCATTCCACACCCCTCCGGGTAAAAATGTACCAGTTCACAGCCGATTCGGATTCTGTACGAGAACGTGTAAGTATCTGATCTATTAGACTCATAGCGAAATACTTGCATACAAATTATTCGTAGTTTTCTATTCCATATTAAATAACTTTGCAGTTATTAGTAGCAACTTATCTTTAGTACGGACAGTCGCAATGTACACCTGGCAAGTTAAATTCTTCCACCAGTCATGGAATCGACTTGAGTTAATCTGTGAATTCTACAAGATGAAACTCTTGTGAACTAAATCGGATCATAAAGACTACTATCAGAAAAAGTGGGATTGGAGTTGCTAATTATAATTTTGACCACAATTTGCAATGCATGTCGCGTGGCACAAATGAATCAGATAAGTCGAGATCGCTTGTATCCTTTGGATAGATGGCATATTAAAATGATAATTAGTAATTTTATATCGGAAATTAGAATTTTGCAGAGAGAGATATTATGAGATATGAAATAGTGAAAATGACGAGGGTTGGCTTCCGGTGGAGTAGATATTCTACACTGATTCCATGTCAGTGATTTTGGGACGTATTTCTTCTTGAAGGTTCAAGTTCTTTTAGCGCATTACCTAGCTAATCAGAATATATAGATGAACTAATGGTGCGTTCGCTTGGGATTTTTTGATGGCGAGATTTAATAAATAAATTTAGAACCCCGATATTCAGGTAGTTCTCAGGCATTGATGATGAAGACAATAATGCAGGAGGGCTTATAAGTTGGACAGATTTCCGGCGCCGCAGGATTTTGAATCGTTGGTGCTTATTTTACTACTACTACTGCGTTTTGATTGTAAACCGTCATTAACGAGCTATAGTGTAAAAATCAAATAGCATTCGTAAGAATCCTTTCCCCTAAATTGTCACGCAGATTTTGGTTATCATAATTCTACACTCTCTCATCTCTCCCTCATTTAATTTCCTGAACTGAACACTAACTATTGGCTTGAGGTTAATTGCTAGACAATTTTAGCTCGGACTTAAGAAATTTTAGCAACTACCTATGCGATTTGTAACTCCGTAATAAAGCTGTTGATCGTAACATGGTTGCTGTTCAGAATTTTTAGTATTTTTGCGCAGTGTTGTGATTCCCCAGCTTTGAGGATTTGGTTTGGTTTGAGTTCAACTATTTAGTGTGTGTAGGAAATATTCTACATCGGTAATTCAAAATAGGTCTCTACCTCAACCTTGATTTTGAATGTTTTATGCTGAATTCAATTGCACACCGAGTAGCAGTAGCACGTACTTGAATTCCTCATAAACTCAAAATACTTAATATTCAATCAATGGGTGAATTATCCGCTGCGTTTCATGTTCTGTAAATTGTTATAACCTAAAGGAAATTGATTAAATTGATTTAGATTCAAAAATAAATGTGCACCTTGAACATTTCGTTCCGAGAGCTGAGTAGAAGTTTGACGGGTAGATCTTTTAGGTTATTTCCTGAAAGGGCCATAGCCTGACGAGCATCTTCATCCGTACTGAAGGCAATGAAGGCGTCTCCGTCTTTTCCCCCGACGATATGAACTCCTCCATCCGGAATGGAGAGTCCCCGGAAGAATGTCCGGATGTCAATTGAGCTGGCCGAGAGTGGCAAATTCTGAAGTCGGATAATTACACTCATTCTGATTCTCTGACTGGTACGTTAGCGGATATCAGTGGAAAACAATTGACTCGAAGCGAAGATCGAAGAACGCTGGGTCAAGCGGGTGCTTTCCCCGGTCACCTAGCCGGTGGGCCTCCGGTCACCGGTCCGGTTGGTACCCTGAACAGTAGCAGGCCTACAGGCTATCTCTGACCTGATCTATCCTTGTCTCTCGTGTAATAAATGGACCCAGCTGACGTTAAAATTCAAATTTACGAAGATAACCCGAGGTTTTTGTGCTTTGACGTGGACGTAGACGAAATTCTTCACCTTGCTACGAAATACGGACAATGACCTCGTTTGCCGTTTCTACGCAGTATGCCTTCACTGTTTCTGTTCTTGAGGTTACGCCGATGTTTGCTTGTTGTCCAAACTGTTCCCGACACCCCGTTTGCGTTATAACAACGGATTCAGACAATTTTTGTTCTGGAAAAACTAATAAAATTAAATTCAGATGAAGTCTTCTTCTTTTCTTCCCTTTCTCCAATTGAGTGAGGAGTGAGTAGTGAAGCCAAAAATGGCTGGCTCAAGGCTTCCCAGACTGGCTAAGCTAAACTTTCGATATCCACTTGACGTATTTCTGAGCTTGTACGCCTGACTATTACTTACGCTGTAGAAACTGATGAGTTAGGATGCAATCTAACATCCCGGATTCTTTAAGCAATTCAGTGGCCAGATATATGCTTAACAAATACGGTAAGTCTGAAATTCTAGCCATTCCCGATGATAGGGTTGGACGTGTGGAAGGGAATCTGTGGTATAGGTATAGCCAGAATATGGCACCGAACTGAAATGCTGGGCCTGGGAGATACTACGACAATAGAGCTGCGTTAATTAGCCAGACGACAATTTGGCTTTGAACGGGCTACCGAAATTTAAATGTATTATAATTCACATTGACCGGTCGTAAAATGGGCCACCATCTCCATGCACAACAAATGACATAGGCTAGGCTGCAAGGCTAATTAGACCAGCCACAGGTGTGTGTGTGGAGAGAATTTTTAGCAGAATAGATTTGCTGCGCCACGTTTGAGTTAAGTATGAGTTTTTCTAATTTAAAACTAGTTAAAATTATATACATAGTAAGGTATCTTCAAAACAGAGGATGCGATTTTCATATCCTATCCTAAAAGGGCTGAAAGTAGTGACGCTCGAAGCTATTTTATGGTATGAGTAATTTTACGCTTGTCAAAGTCTGCAGCACGCACAGACAGGGTTACATCATCCTGACTTAAACGTATTTAAAAATATTTTCGGTGGTACATATATTCGCCATTAAAAACATTAGCCTACGTTAATGTATAAATGTACAATGGAGCAGCTTAATTCAAAATTTTAATCCAGAAGACTTTGCTCGGTGCCCAGACCAATTAACGCGTGCTCAATTGTCGATGTGCCACACCATCATATCATCATCAGCATGCATTATCTTGAGTTCTGTTTGAGGCGGGAACCCTATGTTACGTGCAAATTCCCAAATGCTGAGAAGACGATCACCGGACCGAAACCGAACTTGTCTTCTGCCTTGGCAAAGAATTCTTGCATCACTAATATCGATCATTATCATCGTGATAGAAAATTATAACGTGTCAAACACGGTTTTGACGTGTTTTCGCGTTCTGCGGTATCTTACTATCAGCTGTTACGCACCACGCCCACACCAGAACTTTAAAAACGATTGAATGTTTGAGAGGGTAACAACTTATTTCGGCAGATTGCTGAGATTCGCAAAGCCTGCCTTACAGTACTCCTGGACGACCTCCAGAAACAACTGCCGCCAGAGCGTCCGCAGTAATTCCAAGCGACCAAGGGCCCAAATTGAAACGCGTTAATCCTCAAAATCAGAAGTATACATTGCGTAGAGCAAGTGGAAACTTAAATTCGGTAACTCCAGCAGCAAGCTTCAAGAAAGGAGCTAAGATGAATGTCAAGGTTACCGATTCGATGCCAAAAACGACTGGTGATAATATTATTTGGATGGATCTGGAGGTAAAGAGAATAAGTAGAAACTATCGACAAGTTGCGAATGAAATTTTAAAATATGCAATTTTTCTTACTCTTTCAAGATGACTGGCCTGGACATTGAAAAAGACGTAATCATGGAAGTTGGCTGCATCATTACTGATCCGAATTTAAATGAATTGGCTCGTCATCCTGAAATAATCATTCACGTTCCGAATATTGTTCTGGATACCATGGATAGTTGGTGCGTAGCTACACATGGTTCCGTAAGTTGATTTCTTGTCGACTCTGTTGTATTATTGCGGTCATAGCAGAACTGCAACTGCAACTGCCTTTGCCCATGCTTAACCTAATTTTACAAGGCGTATTTCAGAATATTCTGTTCAATTTGCAGAGTGGTCTGACAGAGGCATGTCGCTTATCAAGAACTTCTGTTGCGGAAGCCGACGCAAAGCTTGTTGAATTCATGCGGCAGTACACTGACAAAGGTAAGCAAGGTGTTCATTGTTTCTTATTCTACGATCTACTTCCGCATGTAATCGGTTGTTTTGACCTAATTTTGAATCTGCAGCTTTGTGCCCCCTCGGTGGAAACTCCAACTTTGCTGATAGACTGTTTCTGAAAAAATATATGCCAGAAGTTGCCAGTCATTTACACTACAGAAATATTGACGTGTCTACGATCAAAGAACTAGTCCGACGATGGTATCCAAAAGAATACACCGAGATGCCACCTAAGCGCTTTATTCATAAAACTGTTGCCGATTTGGAAGATTCTATTGCCGAATTGAAGTACTATAGGTCCGTTATTTTCAAGAAACCTGAAGAGGAATTAGCTGAATCAGAATCACAAGCTAGAAGCAAGTAACGCATAAGAAGATTTAACAGAATAAATAGAATCAAAGTATTCAGTCCAATTTCCACCAGCTTTACTGTTTTGAAATTTGTTATGTGCCAGTTTTTATTACTCAAACTTGTTGAAGCTTTTTTAATACAAAAGTATTTATCAATATTCAAGATTACTATAACTGATTCAGTGGATAATTTGTCAACATTGAAGAAATCAGAATTACATATAAAATAGATCGACGTAATTATTGCTTCGTAATTGGTAACTTCTAGGGCAGGGCAGAGAAGCGAAGGACACGCTAATTTCATACTGGCAAACAATTCTGCAGTGTTTCTCTTGGTCATAATGCTTAGCAAAGAACTTGTTATCACCGTTTGCCAAGAAGGAACTACATAAAATTAAAACAGACAGAACAGAAAACTAGAAACCGGCGAGTTTCAGTAAGCTTTAAAACTAAATTAAGGTATAATTGATCTTTCACCAACCCTGTCTCAATCTCATGTTTAAGGAGCGTACTGACAAACATCCTCGGTCAGCCGAGCTATCGGTTGACAATCTATAGACCCGCCATCATCAGCCAGAAGCCAGAACCAATAACTATTTTGTGCACAATCAAATACTTTATACCTGGCAAGATCTTTCAATACTTTGGAGATACTAATCAACAATACATCATATCTTAAATTATTAAAGGTTTTGTTTCTTGTTCCTAGTTTAATATAAATAACTTGGTCCTTAGATAACAACTAACAACTTATAATGCAACACAACAAAATTGGAATTACTCATTAAATCATAATCACATTACGGATGACTTGTAGGAGGATGAGCAGATTACTTACTCGTTTGTAGCAATTATCAGGGTTATTTACAAAATATTTTGAATGAATACGCACAATCTTGCAGTATTTAAATAGGAAGCGTTTTCATTATTCATTGCATATTACCATTTAGAAATGAGGCTTACAATGAGATGGCTTTTGTCCTCATTTCTTCCCATTGTCCAGCAAAGGCAGAATTGTAGAGCGTGCTTATCAGTAAAACTTTATGTACAAGTTGGAGTCGAGTGATCAGATCACAAAATTCCAAACAGTTAAAAATTAAAAACTATTAAAATGAATATTAGAACAGAACCACACTTGTGACTAACCGTTACTATAAAGCTTAATGACAACATAACTTTGCGACTTAACGCAGACCAACATAAAAACCAGTCACAGTCGCTTATTTTTGTTCTCAAAACTGTATTTCTACACATCCAAATTCTTAGCAAATTTTAAACATGACAATATGAAAGAATCTGTTGTTTTGTACCTTTTGTGTGTGTGGTGGATTCAAGTAAGTCTTCTTCCTTACATAATACAACACAAGTCAATTCTTGTAAAGTTACAGGAATTGAGTTCTCCGAAACCGATCTCTTCATGACCTTGTCCTTGATGAATACTTCTTTATAACAAACGTGCAAATGTGGGTAAATATCTTAGGCAGCTAAAAGCGTCTTGATTTGTTTTGGCGTGGATTCGTCGTTCAAATGTTTTGTAGTGTACCTGCAGAAAAATTGAAGCATAGGAACTGAGAACTGAAACAGTAAGAAAATTAAACAATTGCTGCAGCTAAATCCGCAATACCTGAGAGCATTCAAAAGTCCTTCAGCTTGTGAGGTAGGCTGTTCCTTGAGAACCTTGACACATCCCTTGACATCGACATCTGAAGCCTTGACAAAGGCTCCGACCGGATGAACATGGTCGTACAGAATGACGAGACCAACCATCACACGCAAGACGAAGAGATGTGTCTCTTCTCGTTGGTAACGAGCAATTAGTCCTGGAAGTAAAAAATGTTTTGATAAGCCCAGGCCCAGAGGCAAAAGTCATCCTCCAATTCAAATCCTGAGTTTAATTAAGTACCTGTGGTTTCGAGCATTCTCTGGCACACTTGTGCCATTGTCCCAAGGGTTTCCGTTGTTTGTTGAACCTCAACTTCCTTGTGCTCAGATACGAACTTCGTTGTAGATTCACTCAGGACGCGAAGCATTGGAGTTGCTTGCGCATAAAATAATGACATACAGTTGGCCAGTTCAGAGGTCACAGACATATCTTCAGTGTGCATGAATGACCCGTGTGATCCTCGACTGGTTGGAGAATCATCGAGACGCTGACGAGACAAAGCCCTTCGATAGTAACTTAGATCATTTTGAATTGCTGGAGTCGTCATCTGTTGAAAACAATTTCAATCAATCAATTTAATAAATGCTGGATTTGTAAAATATTTCAAGTCTCAACTCAAACACAAGCTGACAAACCTACTTTGTACTCATCGAATTTCAGCGTAAATTCCAATATTTCAGCGAACTGCTTTACAAGGGCTTGCTGACTCTCCAAATGTTGTGTCGGAGTGAGTGGCCCAGCGCATAATTCCAACAAAATCTTAGGAACTAGTTTTTCTGAAAAGTATTTAAGGTATTCAAAGCTAGGTAAGGTATTCTTAGGTATTTATCAGTTTGAAACAAAGTGTGACAATAATTAGGAGTTTACAAATGCTCGAATAAATACCTAGTTCCTTAGAAAACAGATAAAAGTCTTTCAGCTTAGAAACCAATGGCAGGACAGCGTCCCAGGCTTGTTTTTCAGTTTCTACGTCCGGCGTGGATATAGCTTTTCGAATTTCTTGTGAAGCTCCTTTATAGTCTTGTAACTCTTGAAGTATTCGGTAAGCTCTTTCTAGAACAACTTGAGCTTCATCGTAAACCGGCTTCTCTGCCTCGGTCGGCTGAGCATCTGCGAATGAAATATTTCCGTTTAAATTTGTGTCAGAATTTATAACTCAATGTAAAATCAGCATTATTAACGATCTGAACTGTGTGTGCTTACTCTCAAAATCGAGAAAGATGTCATACTTTTGGGGAGAGCAACAATCTTCCCTTGAAAGAAGTCTTAACAAATTCCCCATTTCGGATTCTGCTCAATTTTTTGAGCAATGTTCTACAGTTCAGTTGATATGGGCGGCGCGTGTCTTCACTTCAGTTTCAGTAACGAAGTTCCAAAATCACAACCACTTTCTACTTTCTGTCTTTCCACACACAATACTATGAAACTCGTAAAATCGGTATGCTACAGGCTACACCACAGCAGCTTTGCCCTTATCTTCGAACCTCGAAAGTGTCGACTTGAAGAGATTAATTCTGGATTGATGATTAATGGAATAACGAAACCAGTGATAAGGATAACGCTCCCCACTGGGTTGATGCAGAATAATTTGCTCGAATCTAAAATACACAAAATGCAGATAAGAGCATTATTGTATCTATTCTATGCTTTATTAGTATCAATTCATTCATAACACGTATTATTTCAAGCATCAAGTTTAGCAGTCCTATCAGTTTACTAAAATTGACAATAATGACGAAACGAATAACGATACGCAATAATGTGTAGGCATACCACGCCGTCGTCGCCGTACGTACGCCTCGACGAATAATGTCATGCTTATCTCAACTGATTTGGATCAACTTTCATGGCAAACAGTTGCTAATTTCGAACTATGAATGCTTACAAACAACGCAGGCATTGCATTGTTGTGTTTAAATAGTTAATTATATAAGTGATAAAATTTTGAATGATTCACTGAAGTTTAGGTAATTAAATCGAAAGTGAGCTGTTAACGGTGGAATAAACTTCGAAGTGATTTACTTAATTAGATTCCACAGGACATAGGAAAGCTAAATGCTAAATCGCCTACGGGCAGTTGTTGTTAGGGACAGGGACTTACAACTTATGACTTATGCCAAGCAAAACGCCGACGGCGGCAACAGAACCTGCCATTGCTGCGCGGCGAAGGCGCGAAGCGCACTCGACTGTCATTTTTTTAAAGAAAAAAATACGACCGGTGGTACATGAAAACTTAAACATTAAATTAAGTAAGTACCCTTGTACTTACAACTTACGATGAAACTCCTTTCCTTATGATTTATGATTTATGATATTCTGGAACCGTAAAAATGTCGAAGATAACGGGTTGACGGTGGTCTTTAGGTCCAAGTTTAGATGTGTCTTCAATTAGTTTTTCCTTCAAAATTGAAATATCACAACCACAACACAAGTACAAAGTACCTACTAACAAATTTGATAATTTGAGGATCCGATGAATGAACCGAAGCGAAGAAGCTTAGTTGGGGAGTAGGTAGTAGCCAGCGAGCGGAAAAGCCGTATATCTGAAGGGTATAGCAGCGAGTATAGCCAGGGAAGGTGGATTGATTGGGGGTAAGCACAGGCACAATTTTGGCTCCTGCTTCCGGTCCCGTGTGTGTACACGTCTACGTCACGATTACCTACTCTAAGTTCTACGTCAATTCTTCCTTGTGTATAACTATACTGTGTGTGTGTACGTGATATACAAGCAACAGGCAGGCAATGATTATTGCCCGGAATGGCGAATCTACATCAGGGCTAGTAAAATATGTACCTAGTGCTCAAGGCCTCGCCATCCTCCCGGTTCCCAGTCTCCGACCGACCTGCTATAGAAATAATTGAATTCGAATTGAAATTTAAGCAAAAATCGAAAACATTTCTATATCGCCTTTCGGTGCGTTTTGAGCTTGGTCCCGGAACTGAGCACATTTTGTTCTGTCAAAGGTTAAATTCGCTCTTGAAACTATAGTTTTCTGTTAAAAAAAAACTGAAAACGCAAGATTTTCTGGAAGATTTTAAAGTCGTGTTGAAGTGTTTGAGTCCTTCTTTCCAACATTTAAAAAAGTCGGATTCGGTTTAATTTTTTTTAAATGCAACCGAAGAACATCAATTTTCAATATTTTGGAATTCAAGCCCTCCCCAGACCCGATTTCTTATCCCCCCTGATAGCGCGTGGTTGTAAGAATCTTAACCTCAGATTCAGATTTTATTGGAGAAGTCAAAAGGTTTAGAATAGACCTGAATAAATCGTTTAAAAATTCTAACGGATTTAGCCAGGCCAGTGGCCACCGTAGATAATGGTCGCTGTAAATCTTTATGAGCTTTTAGAAGAATTTGGTATGTTTGTGTCCTGCAAACTGAATTCGAGAAATGCACGGAAAAGAGGTGGAGATACTACAGAATTGTCCGTTCACCGTTTCGGAGAACGCATGCGATGATCATCTGATCTCAGCGGATTCAATTTCAAATCTATCCATCATTCACACTTACATCTTTGATCTTGGTTTTTACTTATTACGATTGGTAATTAATTGTTAAATAATTAACCACCTCGATGTTTGTGACCTTCTGCCTACCACGTGCCTGGTGAGGAGACAGGAGGAGTTCCACCACGTAACCTGTGACCTGCGGAAAGGCACGAGTTTTTCATCACTTTCACTTTCAATCATAAATCTGCATAATCTGACATGTGGTAAGCTGTAAGCTTGGCTCCTTAAATATTTTTTGAGTATGGAATTTCATTATACCTATTCTTTCAAAATAATCATTACAAAGGTCATGTAGCTGTAGCTGTAATAAGGTTTAAGGTTTAGGTCATGTACTTTATGATGATTATGAATTATTGAGCATTGATCGGACACTCAAATTGGTAATTCGAATAAGATTGAAGATATATACCTAGGTATTATATATTGTCGAGCTTGTAATTATTACTAAAACTGCGTAACTCGTAATTCATAATTCAGACCAAAGCCCAATGTTCCCGAAAATCTGATAGTCTGTAATCCAGTGTCAGGAATGGATTACAGGTTAAGGTCCATGCACCATGGGTGACAGGTGATGAGGATCCAACCTGTGGGCGTGGGCCCGCTGCACGGGATCGCGAATCATAAAGTGTGATGATAGAAGATGAATTAATTTTTCTTTGCTCGTACTTGTCGGACAATCATTGAATAATTCGCAGTTATCTCCGGTAAACATTATAAATTGGTATTAGTACCACATTGGTTAAGGGATTCGTGTTTGCGGATTAGTTAAGGGATTCGTGTTTGCGGATTAGTATCGAGGCGCGAAGGACAGCACTCAGGTGACAGGGTGCAGGGAAAGCAGAAAGCTGAAGTGAAAGTTGGCGAAATGGTCGCCGCGTTGCGTTCGCCTTTTAGTTTCAGTCAATCCGTCGGTGTTTCGCTCTCCCTGAATAATTAATCTGGACATAAAATTAGCTTCGGGTCTTTTATGCTTGATTGGCTGATGCTGGTGGAAATTCAGATTCAGATGTCAGGCAGCGACGATTACTCACGACCACGCCATTTTATTTTATAGAGTTGCTGCATTACGTGGATTGAATCTTTGAACCAAACCAGTTGCAAGTTAAATAACCAAGAATCGCTTCGAGGTCAAGGTGAGTAGAGTTCAAAAACCAAATGAATACCACTCGCTTTCCTCGTAGGTTGCTGCAGACGTTTTTCTAAAAAAATGAGTTGATTTGAGGTTCATTATGAATTTCAGGTTTCCAGTTTGATTGCGAGGTGTTGGAAAAAGATGGATGATTCTGAGAATGGAACACCTCCGGTAAATAAACTCAAACTCTACTGGATTATCTGTCATATAGAAATACCAAAGCTAGTGATCTAATGTTATAATTCGAGGCTTCGTATTTAAATACGTACATACTAGATGGGCAAGTGTGCTATCTGCGAAAAGGCTACTGGCTTGAGATGCCAAGCATGTGTCAACGCAACTCGTGGACCAGAGCCTCCATTCTACTGCGGCAAGGAGCACCAACAAGAACACTGGACTGCTGGACATAAGAATGCTTGTGGCGGTGCACGAATTAAGAAGTATATGCGAGCTGCGAAGCGCCCAGAGCGGCCAGTCGATTTTCTGGTTTATTGCATTTGGCATGACCGCCTTCCCGACCCTACGATGTCCTGCTACAAGGATTATGGATTTGCAAATTGCAAGGATGAACATGAGGAGTCCAAACTTCTTTCTTTGTACGTGGGTCTCATCAAGCTACTGGAATGTGACATTGATGATGTCCACGCAGCCTGTATTAGTGGGAAGCTGGCTGATCTGATTGTGGAGGAATATGTAGCAGCCAGACCAGATCCTGCCACTCGTGGAGGCTACTTTCCATGGTTTGAGGCGAACAAAGCCATTGTCAATAACCAATACACTGCTGCTCTATCACAGTAGGAAATCTGAGTATGTGACATTAATTAGTAAAACTGATCTCTGAATGTTTATTACCTACCTTGCTATTTTTGCTGTTCGAGCCAGAAAATATAAATATATAACAAGCTGTTCTGTGACACTTTCGACCAATAAAATTCAGATTTTTGTTGTACAAATTACGTAGGCTGGATAGTTATGTAAACTTTCTAAACGATCGACTATTACGCGATGCACACTTGTATAATCAGTGCAGTGTCGTATTTCAGGATGAATTTAAATTCCGACACCAAATTCACTCGTGCAGACCAGACTTTCAGTGTCGTTTTTCCTCTTCCAATCGATATGCCCATATTAAAAAATGTCAAACGTCAGTGCAATAGTCACACTTTTGGTCAGGTGTCCCTGCTTTGTCTGTCTGCGTCACCGAGATTATCAACAATTGTTATATAAGGAACCCGTTTTGGTCTTAATTATAATGTATATATAAGCCAATTTAACCCACCCATTTTTGATTAGAACGTAGAAGATGCATTCTGCGTCAATTAAATAATCAAATTCAGTTCCGCTCTAAATACAGACACCTTCTTGATTGACTTTGTCTGGGGCATCTGGCGTCCTTTCGTAAGTACAAAGTACACGTAAACCTTGACAGGCAGCTTCTTAGATAACTAGATATTTATCTTTTGATCTAAAGATAAGTATATAGATTTATGTATTGTAGTACGTTGCATCATATATATGTAATGAAGCCCATTCGTATTAGAAACATTAGTTTCAAGGCAAGCAAGAATGTAGTTTTCTGATCTTGAGTGTCCGACATGCAATTGTGATGTGAGGAATTGAAGGATTATTCTTATGTAAGCCTTGGCTGTGATTTTCTGAGCATGTCAGTGGGCTAAAAAAGCCGTTTGACGGGTTCACCACAATGCACTGTGCTGGGCAATGGGGTTGTTAGTACTTGAGGCCCTGTGTCTGTCCACATAATCCAAGTCTATACCTACCTAAAACGAAACAATTTATTATGACAGGTATGTAGCTAAACTTGTCGTCTCTGGTAAATTTTGTCTGGAAGAATTCTTCTGGATTTCTTCTTTTTAGTACGAATGCATTATATAAATTTCCTCAGACAGAGTCACAGGATTTGTGCATTTTGTCTTTTGATTCTAAAAATTTTGAGTTTCAAGATTTCCTTATAAACTCCAGTTTCAGTGTAGCTAACGTCACATCAGATTGAACAACCCTTGTGGTACGTTACATTCGCAAGTGTTAAATATTATTATCGGATTGTTCATCGCTGGAGCACAGGTATACATGCATGGTATAGTCAAATTTAATCAGATTCCTTTCCAATTCAGTATTTTGTAATCTTAATCCCACGGTAATCCTTAAAGAAGCTTTTCAAGTACTGACGAACTTATTTGTTAGTATTTTTAAAATACTTAAGCTGCCATGCGTCACCGTTAAATCCTCATACGTTCAGGCTAATTTAAGATCTGTTTGATGGGTTCGAGGATTTCTTAAAGCTTTTAGTTGCTGCCATCGACAAGTACTGTCAACTTCAGTTTCAATCCTAATAGTCTGCTCCCTCATAAGCCCAATTCCAAAACAACTATTTTAATTTTTAGTGCACACTTCAATTTTTAGACAAGCTAGCTATTTTAATTGAGCCAAGTTTAACAATGGGTAATATGGAACACTTTGAGGAGCATGGGACGGCGTCATCAGGGTATTGTTCCATTATTTCATTTTAATTATTTTGTGTTTGTTAGATTGCTTTTGCGGCGATCGCTGCTATTGTTTCAAACTTAAGATTAGTTGCACACGCATTTCTTAATGCAGTTGATTAGTTTTGGTTTTGAAGTTGATAACGGCTGGTCGCGTGCATGTGCTGGAAGTCCGTAATTTTGGGTTATTTAACGAAAGGCCAATAAACTTTCCGGATTATTGTATAATAAGTAATTAGCTGGCTTGGTAAGCAGCAGGAATTCAAACAAAGTCGAACCCTGTAAGTCTGACTGGACAGCATGAAGATCCGAAACGAGTTTTTCCCCTTACACAATTCCACACCTAAGTTTTACTTTATTCATTTTATTATTGCCGATTGCTGGACATTTACTATTGTTGTTACAGTACAAAGAACTGTTGATGCTGATATGCTATAATGTTGTATTTCAGCAACGCTGATTACCGGTTCATTCACATTTTCGGTCTGGGATATAGCTTTCGAAGCAAGCGAGCAAATAGGTATTATTTTGGTGGTTCTTAAAGAAATACCCTCTCTTGTCTGTGGAATCTAATATTTTAGGGTTTTCAGAATCGGGTGTGGTTTTACATAGGTAATAAAATAAAATATCAAGATAGTTACCTAAATACAGGTACATTCTGAAATCCTGCGTTAACTTTGGTTTTTGGTTTCGATTGGAGTCAAAGCATCAGCATACCTTTCAAGTTCATCTTGTATGGCTTGATTGACAAGGAAAACAAATTTCAACCTGAAATGTTGGTAAACAGAAACAAATACCCTACTACATATAAATATAGGTATGCTTATTTCTTTCCTGCTCAGTTAAATTACAACCAAGATGCATGTGTATAAGTTCGGTGCCAAATGCCAAGTTTCCGTATCTTGTTTTTATTTTGTATTTTAAAATTATACAGGTACGTACTACTGGCTAGTCACTACTAGTAGGTGCCAGTTGCCAGCACGGAAAATTTATAGCACCTTGAAAATTATGCGCAGTTTTAGTCAAGTAAACTTGACGATCTTCTGTGTTTTACCAACTAATTAATATCCTTGTGAAAACGCATTTTGGAGGAGCGTTGATCATTTTAATCCAAGTAGGAATGCATAGTATACATATAAAATAAAGCACGTGTTTCCTAAGCTAAACAATTATTTGTTTTTTGATAACGACAGTAGGCACATTCTAATTCTCCATTCGAATTAAATTAAGTTTCCATTTTCATGAGTCGATCGCTGGTCAATATGTAATATCCAAACCAAATTAGGTATCTCTGTTCGGCTTTCGTGATTCATTTCACAATAACAGCAGAAAGTAGCTGGTAGCTGTACAATCTCAAGATAAGAACAAGGATTTGACTCGGGTATCGCATTATTGGTTGCCTTTGTTTGGCCAGCCACAGACAGTAGAAAGGAGATTAACTATACAGAGTATGTTTTCTCGCCTCGTCTATTAAAATATGAAAGCAGTGGGACCATTTAGTAAAAAATAGAAAGGTGAAGGCAGTTTTATAGGAAAATGAGTCATGGTAAATGATGCTACATATATATTTTTTGAAAGTTAAACTGGGGGGCTTCCGACATCCGACATCCTGCGTTATCGGGTTTTAGGCTTAGCATTTCGAAATTATTTTTATATATCACTGGAATTTAATGCGTAGCAGTTCAAGTTCAGGTTCAGGCCGCATATCATATCAGATATCGTGTGTAGCAGTGACGGCAGGAAACCAGAAATCGATACCCATAACCAATACCGACTGCAACTGAATGCAACGGCTTCCACATGTAATCTGATCTCCTTTCCACTTTATTGATTCTTGAAATTAATTGAAATTGACAATCCAGACGGAAGGCAAGTTTCAAGCTACTAATTTTCGCTTGATTTATTTTTTACTTGCAGACCCTCAACAATGACCAACGACTATGACGAAGACTTGAGTAAAAATCCGTTTTTTCAAGCCTTTCTTCAAAGCTACGTGGATCTCTTCAGTCAATGCGTCTGCGAGAAATGGACGATTTGTGTTCCAAGACGCGACTCTCTCCCGAAATATGCTTTCACCCTCGAAGATTTCACACATCATATTTTGAAACCGCTTCAGCTCTGCCAAGAACTCAAATCTCGGAAAATTTCCAGCGATGGCGACGGCGGTGGAGAGGAAGACAGCGCAACGGAGGCTAGTAGTCCACCAATCCTTAGCCGGGCATCTTCAAGCAGCAATTTGAGCACCACAGGAGGAAGCGTCTGCAGCAGCGGCACTTTTTATACCCAACCTAGTCAAAGTTTTCACAGAAACTGGAATTTTCGGACTCTAACGGACGTCCATATTGAATACTTGGATAATACTCTATACCTCGATTCGACCGAGTCTTCCAGCAACAACAATGAAGCAAGGGCGATTCCTGTCCTCTTCGAGGAAACGTTCTACACAACGGATAAGAGAAAATATAAAATATTATGCATCGCATCACCGCTCAATTCCAAAGTCGAAGAGTGTGACGACGAGGACGGACATCGTCAACTGAAGAGTCCTTCACTCTGGAACTTGAGCTCTCTGCGTGATTGTATTGATTTCTTATGGCTGAACGGGAGGCCGAAGGCATTGGAAAAGTACGACGCTCAGATCAAATTATTTCTTCACAACCATCGAGCTCTTGAAGACCTACCACTCCCTGTACAAAAGGATCTAGTCCATGATTTATATTTGAAGTGCCTTGTACATGCTACGAAGGGGAGCACGTTAAGTAAGCGATCAAAGAAAAAGTCATTGTCCACCAGCAGCAGTCGTTCATCCACGTCATCTTCCACTGAAACCATTAATTCTTCCAATTCACCCGTTCCCCCTATTGACCTCACTCATTCACTTCCCAACTTTAAGCTGGCGACGGAAACATACGTCCTCAGTGGAATTTACCGACAGCTTATCAATGCAATCACATCTTCTCTTTCTCATGAAGATGCAGCCCTGAACAAGATTATTCGTAATCTGGCTGAGATTCATCCACAAGACCTCGACATTAATATTATTCATTGGGATAATCTTCCACGAGCCCGACAGGAGTTGTCAAGAATGAATCTGCACTCTTCTCCACTTGCAAAACTTTGCTGCCTCAAGAAGACCATGAGATACTTAAAACCGGAGAAATGTCTGGCGATGTAAGGAATTAGAGATTATCCGATCATCAGACTATAAATACACCCTACATCTACATCTGAAGGCTATAAGCAAATTATGATTTATTTATGATCCCACCTTTCAGGTTTGACGAAAGCAACGGAAGACTCTCTGCAGATGAGCTACTTCCAATATGGGTTTATCTGATTGTGAAAACGCCCCTGGATAACTGGATCGCTCAGCTCCAGTACTTGCGTCATTTTCGCTTCTCCGCTCAGGATGCTCCTGACAATGAGTTCTCCTTCTATACCGTCACACTTGAAGCTGCAATCACGCATTTGAATTCTGGAAAGATTTCAGGGCTTCCGGAATCCGAGCGGGATGTTGGAATACCTTGTGAAGTTGGCGTGGGAGAGTATTGGCTCCGTTGTCTGTTCAACTCTATGGACGACAATGACACGACTTCGCATCTCGGGGAGATGTTCACCTGTATTCGCCAAGGACATGCATCGAAGTTGGAAGAACTAGTCTGTGAATATGAGGGAATGAGGCGGAACCAGGAAGTTGTGAGCGCTCAGGGATATGATGAGTCCAAGCTTTGTCATCCGCTGTGCAACTGTCCGGAATGCCGTTTGATAACCAATCCGGAGCCGGAACCGGTTATGAAGCCCGTGTTTGAGTTGAAAAATGAGGAAGGACTAACGCTTTTGCACGTGGCTTGTATATATGGGCGTCCGAAAATCGTCGATTATATTCTCGCTTGTAATGCACCGTTTGATGTCGAAGATTACCAGGTATAAAATGGTTATCCGAATATTCTCTCGGCAAAGTACATATTTGCATATATTTATAATTGGCGTAATCTATTGTTTTTTTAGGGAATGCGACCTCTACATTATGCAGCTTCCAAGGGTCATCAAAATGCTCTGTTGCTGCTCCTACATGCTGGATGCGAATTAGAACCTCGAGATCATATGTTGAATACTCCGCTACATTTTGCAGGTTTGTGAGATTTAACAGAATCACTGTGCTGTCTTAATGGCCTGAAGTTTGATTGTAGGCATGTTTTATTTACATTTTGAATTGGCAGCAATGAACGGACACGAGCCATGCCTCAAGGCGCTTATCTACTATGCGGAGCATTCTAAGCAGTCAATCGGAGTCAGCAGCCCGAACTACAACGGTGAAACACCGCTTCATTTTGCATCCCGCCTTGGATTCATTGGAATTGTGCAACTTCTGGTCGAATCAGGAGCTTCAATCACCGCAACAAACTCTCGCCAAACGACGCCTATTGATTGTGCTCATGACATTCATGTGCTTCGAATGTTGCAAAGGTATTATTTCGATTTCAAATATTTTAATTAAACCAGGCATTTCTAAAGTTTCACCTGCAATTAATTTTGTTCCTCTTTAGATCTCTGAAAAGGCGTTCCCTTATCCACACCAACCACGAAGACTTCGTAAACATTGAAGTAATGAAAAAGGGAGATACGGATGGGTGTATCATGCTGATTAGTGAACCAAAAGAGCCACCACCAACCCCGCCGGCGTCGCAAAATGGCGAAAGCGGCAGGAAGCTAAGTTTTTCCAGTGATAACAACAACGAAACAAAGGATTCATTCGAACAAGGCCACAGCCGAAGAGACTCCTTCACCTCAGTTACAGGTATGAATGGAGTGTTGACCAGAAGAAAAACGAGCTCCGTGACAACTCCATCATTCGGATCAAGCCTCCGCCAGAACAATACGGAAAATTCATCTGGAAATCCCGAGAACTACAAATCTAGACATAAGCGCAGCTTACTCAACGGAGATTCCGAGCACAAAGAAAGCAATAACGGCGAAATGACATTCCAAATTTCCAACGTCATCCCGGAAACTCCAAGTGAATCTGAACACCTACGCAAAGTCCCCATTGATAACCTGGACCATGCTCCGCATGTATTAGCGCAGATGGCTTCTTTGGGAGTTCGGAGAAAGCGAGAAGTCAAGCGTAAGTATATATTTATATCACTCACTACGTGAGCCTAGAATACATATTTTCACCAATTAATTATCTTGTAATTATTTTAAATTACAGAGCGTGGAATCAGGAAATTGTTTACATCCATTGCGGTAGGTGATATTCCGCTGGCCCTTTTCTACTTAGGAATTCCAGCTGAAGAAATTGATATGGGTAACGACATTGTACCAGGAGTCGCGGCTGGAGCTGTCCCTTGTCACCCATTATGCCCTTGTAATCGTTGTACAGCCAGAAGTGCTGGCTTGGGATTAGACATAAATGTCAGGAACACTGAAGGACTTACCCCACTTCAGTCTGCTGTTCAACACAATCTTTACCCTCTCGTCACGATCTTATTAAAATATGGTGCAGACGCTAGTTTAAGGTCAACTTATGAAAGCAAAACAGCTCTAGAATTTGCCAAAGAAAGATATTATGAAGACATAGCAGTTACCTTGCAATCGTGGAAGGCAGCTTTGCCCGCCGATGACTTACAGAATGCGCCTTCCGAAAGTCTTTCTGGTTATAAATCGAACGAAAATTAATATTTTCATGTGGTTTTTTGTCTGAGATCTTTTAGCTTCGTATTTATTATAAATATCTTCCATTCTCAGCGCTCTTTTTATAACTGTGAATTACTGTGGAAGATCTACCAAGTATAATTTTTCGTGGATTCACGTCCTAGTTAGTCTGGTATCTTAGCATACACTTTAATCCATAGTGCAACTTTTGAAGTACCTACCATTTCAAAAAATAAATTTTAACTTTTGTTGTTACATCAATGCTTAGATTTTATTAATTGTAGCCTTTTGCGGACTCATGCTGTTCAACTCGTCCATACAGCATATGCGATCAAAACTTTCTAGGCTGCGCAATGCACAACTGCACAACCACGAATATTAATAAAATGGCGTCTGAAAAGCGCCCGGCTGGAATCTGGAATAACAATGGACCCACAAAAAATTAATTAGCAATATAGAATTCGTCCCAAACCACCCGACCGTCCGAATTTAAATCACAGTTTTCGTGGAACTGTTTCGCCTTATGGTACAAAAGTGCAGTGTTTTCAAACGTTAAGTCATCGACTTCCGTCAACTTTCCATCGTTGTTCACGTCCATTTTGGATAAGAATTCCACATTGTCTACTATGGTGTTCTCAGGGCTGAGGATTTGTGCTCCGTTTTCATCCAAAAGCTTGGTTCCATTCTGAATTGCAACATGATAATTTAGAAATCTATTCAATATATAGTTTTCCACTTCCGCGAGTATCAAGCTGTTATCTTTATCGAGGTCTATGGTTTTGAATATTTGCACAAATTCTTCTAGTTTGGTTGAAATCGGTGGAACATAAATATTTGGTGGGTCACTCAGTGAGTCAAGAAATCCTTGCTTGTTTGGAGTCAATAAATATCGAATGAAGAGGCTGGTGACCATGATCATGGACACTACCAAGAATCCCAAGCCGAACATTCTAGCGCGTCTGTAACGCAACGAAATCCGAATTATGCTGTAGTCTCCACTGAGCGATACAACCTTAAGATATAGCATCGAGGCTGAGCGTTATTGTACCGACCTGAATTTCGTCATCCGCCAAGTCGTAATTTCTATAGTCCTTATTCTTGATCTGGCAAGCAATCGTCTGTAATTCGAGACTTTCTGTTCTAAGAACATTTTCGATTTCTGGAAATTTCACACGATCTCCACTGTTTTCAGCATTTTTGGTAACCGCAGCGGCGGTGGCTTAAAACGCTGAGAATAAATCGCTACGGTAATAATGAATTTTACACTATGATGCTGTAAGGTGTAAACTGCTGGATAGAATGGGCATAGGCATTCGAATCGGATTAGTGATTGATATAGTTTAAATAACATTGTAATTGTAATTGAGCTTGGCAGAAAGCGTTTTATGATTCGTGTCCTGAATTTCATTAAAACTGTGGCAGGTGAATGTATCAACAAATCACTAAAAGTGGCTAGTTAGCTGATGTAGGTGCTAACTCAACAGTAAGACTGTCGTAAGTTTCAGCATACTCTGTGTCAAAGCATAAACATAATAGCTTATTATTACAGTCACCGCAAAATTAGTTTTCATCACCTACAATTTTATAAAAATTCCACCACTACACTTTTCATCCCATTTCGGGTTTTTTATGCGAATAAAATGAGTGGTTTTCACCGATAACTAGTAATAATGACTGACAAGAGGTAGTAAAATGTCAAAAATAACTTAAAGTTTGATTAAACCTGTTTAAATTACATCCGTTTACACAAAACTGAAGCGTGTTACCGAACAACGTTGTCCGTGCTAGCGCTTCTCGTTCACGTTCAACGAAATGTAATCTATTTAATTATATCAAACTCGCGAAACCCTGAGGTTGCACCAAGCAGCTTGAAGCTTGACCATTCAAGCTTTCCGTGTGGCACCAAGTACTTCTAGAATTTTCTCTTGCTTTGTGGCTTCAAGTATTACACTGTAGGCGTTTTTTGTTTTTATACTTGGGTGGCTCCAAAAGTAGTTCTAAGTCCTTTAAAAAATTCTCTGCCCATCGTTTCGTCTTCTATTCCAATTCCAACTTCAACCCTCCATTCGTTAGACCCGTAAAAAATTTGTTGTTAAACCACTTAAATAGATAGTAAGAGTTGCAAACTCGTATGTACTTTGAACTACAGTTTGTGAGAATTCAAATCGATTAAGTGAATGCTGAACAGCAATGGTTTAGACTTGGAATCTGTTTTATATGGTTTGTTGCTTCAATAAATAAAAAATCTCATTTCCTTTCCAGCATACATTTTAGGTGAGTTTTACTGAAAATTGGCGGTGGGAAATAATAATTTTGCGGTGACTCTAATCTAATTACAACCCAAACTTAATTAAGGAGCTGCTGGTTTAATAGTTATCGAGTTTCAAATAAAGCACATATGTTTATTAGGAGTTTCAACGAATAATAGTTGCATTACATTAAACAAGTAATTATATATATGTACAAAAATACTTGTACTAGTTTATACATTTTATACATTTCCGATGTATTGGGTAATTTAATCAAGGATTACTTAACTCCCTTGTAAATCTCTTTCGAAGGAACTGAACTAGATGGTAAGCAGAAACAAACACCTCCGACGATGTCTTTTATACAAACTTTAAAAGTTTGATAACAACTGGCGTCTGGATCTGATCTGCATTCCGATTTGCATACATACAATGTAATGAGGCACATGAATAATGGTATTCCTAGCCAGCATAGCGCAAAAACGAATGTGGCGATAAGTAGAAGCTCCCATAGTTTCAAATTTACTGGTGTATCTGGTCCGATAAGATAGTTCAAGAGAGCTAAGAAGCCCGAAACGAGGCTTAGAAGGAAGGTCACTCCGAAGAATACTCGAGCTCGAGCGTCCATCTTGAATTC